>JBCJKH010013358.1:0-16659 GCA_039877255.1 Loriculus beryllinus | reverse complement strand
AAAGGACCTTAAGATCATCAAGTCCCACCCCTCTACCATGGCTGTGGGTTCATTTCTGCTGCCTTTCAGGCCAGCCTATGCTGCCGGAGACACTAAACCAAACATCTGCACCATTGCAAAATGATGCTTTCTTAACTGCCTTTCTTAACCCAGGCCAGACTCCCTTCAATTGAGGCAGGATCAGGCCACAGGTATTTTTAACCAGTGCTGAAGCAACTGCATTGCTGCTGAGCTGCAAAACAGACATGGTTTTCCTGGATCAGCAGGTCTGTCCTCCCCTCATGGCTTTCTGCTGCTTGCAGGACTTCTCCATTAAACCACAACTTCCTTCTTCAGCTACCAGAGAATGAGATATTTCGTCATCTGGAACTTTGTCCTTTCCTAAGGCAGCAGCTCAAAAGGGAAAAGCCTAAATGGGGCAAGATGTTTATCCTTGGCTAAAAAAGCTGCTTGAGCATAGTGGAGCAGCGTGTTAGAAGATGACAAATGGAGCAGGGTCTAGAACAGTGTTTTGCTGAAATAGGCTGTTGGTGCCAAGCAGAGTTCATTCAGAGATGGATTTGTGTCCTGCAAACCAGATAATGCCCCATATTCCAGATTTGCCTCCCGTACGCTTCCCCTAAAGTACATTTTTTTTGTGTGAGTGATGATTGTAGGGGTAATGATGAGCTTGTAAGAAGAGTGTGGGCTTTGGGTAGGAAGGTCTGGATTCTGCTTCCACCCTTGTTACACAGCACACGCATCTTAGCATCCATGTGTGTTCCCCTCTGCAATACTAGCTCCATATAGAAAGCTGAAAATCGTGGGCAGTGCTGGAAATAAAGTAGGAGAAGGGGTGCTGAGTGCAGGGCTCTTCTATTACAAGGAACAACCTCAGTGTGGCTTACCTTCCAGTAACAAAATTGAGTATCTTGCAGCTTATGGCAATAGCAGCATCACAGATCCCTTTTCAAATTATGGCCCATTTGTTTGCATTGAAATAGGAATAAGTACTAAAAAAACCCATTTCTTGCAGCACAGGATACAAACATACATCACACACCTTGGTTGTAATTTAAAATAACAACCCATTGCACACCTGCCTTGATCCAAAATGCAAACACCACGTAACGCATCAGGGCTCAGAGAGCAGATACCTTCATGTTATTTGCAGGGAAGCTATCCCTTGACCTGGCTTTCTTTAGAGCAGGAGCCTTTATTGCAGCTCATATGAAGGGGAACAGAGGCAGAGGTTTCCTTGGCAGCTTTATCACATCCTAGTGCTGACAAGAAGCCAGGGATTTCCTTTCCCTTGCCCTTGGTGGCTTGCATGGTGAAGGTGCAGGACGTGAAGCACCATGCAGCGCAGGAGCAACCTGCCTTGGATATCCCTTTTCGAACAGCAGATAGTTTGCAGTTTGCCTTTGGTGAAGCCAGCAGATGTTGGGGGATTTATCTGTGTTTCTTGAAATGGCCAAGAAGAACTGGGATTCTGGAGGGATTTCTAGTATTTCCTGTTTCCGGTCAGGCTAAATATACTTGAGGATGACCTTTATCTTGGTATCCCAATCCTACCTCTTCTAATCCTGCTGTGAAAAACAAAGCAAAGTCATTCCTGGAAATGTGAGGTTAAAATAAAAGGTGCTGGACCTTCTTTTTTCCATCTCTGGAAGGGAAAGTGGTCATTAAGGGCTTTGGCAGTTGAGCCTGGTTATTATTTTCTTCCATATAAATCCCAAGCTCTTTCATTGTGCTCATTGAAGCTTTCCTCACCTCCCACCTTTTTTATAGAACATGTAAATCCCTTCTTTTCAAATTGGTTTTGGACCACCACAGCTCCCAAAAACATCTCACTGGAGAACTTAATGCTCTCAGTTACATTCCAGTATCCATGAAACAGTCAGCAAAACTTCTGACCATTTACAGCTTTTCTTTTTAATCACAAAAGTTGTTTCCCAAGGCAAATTCCAAGGGAGTGAACTGTTGTTGGCATGGCCTTTAGGTAGCATTGGACCTTTGGCAGACCTGCAAGATAAAAATCCTCTTCTGGAAGCTCCTCCAAGTTTTTCTTCAGTCTATTGTATCTTGAAGGTTTTTTCTCTCCAGAAGTAGGTCTTCCCCTGTGCTCAGGAAATCAGTCACTTTGTCCCTAAAGACTTGATCCAGGAATCTATCTCTCACTTTGGATTCTCCAGCAGCTCCAAGCTAACAAAATTATTGGAAAAAGACTTTTAAAAAGAAATAAAATGAGGTTTTATATTAAAAATACTGCATGCCATCACATACTTGAGGAAAGGATCCAGATGAACTTGCCCTTTCAGAGTCTGTTTACTAAAGAAGATTTTTCCAGTCTTTGCTTGTTTCTTACAGCCTTACCAATATCGATATCAGTCTTTTATCTCTTTCTCTTATACTCTCCTTTCAACTCAAGATGATAAAGTACTATTTAGAGGTTGATATAATGCTCAAATTTCTCACATTCTTCAGTCTTTAAGCCTTTTTATTAACTAGGAGATACGGGGCTTGTATGGGGCCAGTTAGGGGAGGAGAGATCTAAAAAGACAAGATTTATAGATTTTTTAAGTTATCAGCACTTCTAGAAGAGAAGTATGATCCTCATGACTCAAGGGATGTGCTTATCTGCTCTTGAAGCCACTGGTTGCAGCTTTATTTGGAGACCGGATACTGAGATAACTGGACTTAGATCAGATCAAGTGTAGAGATCTTCACATTCCTTTTTTCCATTCACATGCTACACTCTCCTGCAGCTGAACTCTTCCTGGTGAGTCAGGTCTGTACCCATGCTGGATCTAGCCCTGCTTTAATACCTTCAATACCAATACAATACAAACCAATACCAATATGAACCAGCCTTCAAAGTGAGTGCCAGAAGAAGCAGTGCATCCATATGGTCTTCAGAATGGGTTTGGAGCCTGATCCCAGTCCCAGCCAGGGCTTTAGTGTAGGGCTGGAAAGGAAATTACAGTAAGAAGGAGCTATTTGCACGCAGCTCAAGGATTTGGCAACGGCTCTTACCCAAGCCAGTAGAAAAGAACAGTGTTATCTTCCAAGCTCTGAGTATTGCTTTTCACATTTGGTGGTACCGTGTTTACTAGTCAGCACTGGCTTCACTTGTGGAAGCGGAGCCGCAAACAAAGCTCCAGCTATCACCTCTGGTAATAGAAGAGGCTGGATTTCCTGCAGCAAGGAAGCCAGTCAGGTGGTGAAAACCTTGTGGAAATATTTGCTTTGCCAGCTGTGGTGCAGTGGGATACATCCTGGGAACCCCACACCTATGGCACCTGCTGCTTGTCATGCAGGGAAAATAAAACCAAATATCTCTCTAGGTTTGTTTGGACTAGAAAGTGGCTCCTTAGTGCCAAAAATATTAGTGTATTTCCTGGATCTACCCTGCTGCAAGTGGGATGTTGGAGATTAACAGCACATCCATTCTTAGGGTGAAGAGGAGGCAAGGAAAACCACTGAGATGTTACACAGAGCCCTGGGAACTAGAAGAACTGGAGTCTGTGTATTATCTGTGATATAAGGAATGACAAGAGCAGGAGAGAGGTTAATATTTTCTGCTATAGGCAGTATGAAAGCACCCACACTCCCCAGCACCAAGGCATGCACTGGGTATAGGACCAGTGAGCTAATCCAGAAAGGGATGAAGGCTACTGGTCCTCTGGGATCAAGAGCAGGCAGAACTGCTGCCCACAGGGGTTAGCACGAACAGATTAAACAGGTCTGCAGAAAAGTATCATCCTTCCCTCAACTTTCTGTCTTATTTCAGCAAGGACAGTGGGAGAGGACAAGAGTGATGCCAAGAGGCACCTGCAAGTCATCCAACAGCTCTAATGGAGGAATAAATAAAGTATCAAATGCACTTTGGTGTTTGGTTTTCTAGCTCATGCAGTGAAAAAAGTGTTTTTCCTCAACCAGTTGCTCCTGAGTGAAGCCTTCCAAGCCCAGGCTCTGCCTGGAGCAGGGTAAATTATTTTGCTCTGTAAAATATGGTCCTGTTTCAGTATCAGATTGGCTAAAAATATGCTTCTGAGGCAGCAGGGTCTCCTCCACGCTAGACTTTGCTGATGTATTTGAAATAGCTCCCACGCTTTAGCAGAAACAGTTTCCTGCTCTCCCCAGGCAGGAATGCTCCAATCTGTCTGCTCAGACTGGCAGAGCCCAACTGCAAGAAGCAACAAGTTGCAGGACCATCTGGCTCCAAAACACCAGCACAGGCAAAGCGTGGTCCAATGTAAAGCAACAAGAACAGGAGTGATGCAACAAGGATGGCCACCATGTTCTAGGAGAGACCATGCAAAGTGTCCACAAAACACATCTACACCTACTTCCCTGGAGAATACTGCAGGGGGGTGGAAGAGAAGAGCTTATGTTGTCCTGAGTAGCTTTAGGGTATTAAACCTCAGGATGCAAGTAAGAATAATAACATTCAGTGCTGCTGTGATTTGTCCCACAAAACTCAGTCCTGAGCCTGAGGCTGAGGAGGCACAAGTCATCTCCTTCGTGCATCTCTGATACTTAGCACTGGTGCAGGGGTAGATTTGGGTTCAATTGCCTGCAGGGAACATAAAGAGAAACTAAATAGGACATCCTTCAGTTCTCATTGTCAGAAGTACTCACTGTGGCATGTCAAATAGATCATGACTATGTATTACTGATGTCCTTAGGACTATTCTTACACCTGGCAATAATGTGAACACCTCAGGCCATTGGAAAGGAAGGGCTATTGGTGGGAGCATGGTCCAAGGATTAGAAGAACAGCATGGGCACCTGGGTTCAGTTCTTGGTCTGAACTGAACATAAAGAGGGCCACAGACCCTCTGTGTGAGCCCAGAGGACAGAACACGTGTAGAGGACCACATGCTTTTTTTTGTCCAAAAGACGTCTAAGCTTGGTGTCTCCAAAACACAGGGCACACACAGAAGGCAAATGAGAGGTATACCTGAATATCACCACCTAATTCATGTCTTACTGGCCCACTGTTAATGGAAGGCAAAACCTCTTTCTTTGCTATCAGGGATGTGAAGGAAGAAAGACATGCAGGACTGCAAAGGGCTCAGATGTTGCAGTAAGAGCACAGGACATGGCAAGGAAGCTGAGGGTGTACAATGAATCCATCCCAGTGGCAATTTATCTGGTGCTTTCTTGTATTTCCACTTGGCTTCCTCTCCTGCCTTAGTCCCACTCCTCACCCTCCCACTGGATATCTGATTTCCCAGCTGGTAATCCCCACCCCATCCACATCCCCTCTGAATGTGGTCTAGACAGTCTAATTGTACATAATCTTGCAGCTATAGTGAACACCCCACACTAAGCCCTGCAATTCTGTGCATGCCAGGGATTCATTTGCACTCTGCTGAGTATTCGGATCATGTCTCATTCAGGAGAATGCTGGGGAGGAAAAGGTTGGGGTGAGGTGAATAGGAAAGCACATCCTTCACAGGGTGTGATGAACAGCACTGCCTTGTACTGATTTCTGCTTATGAAGTGATGTGTTAAAGGGAGTCATGATGGTATCGCAGGGCACCATGCTGCATCCCTGCTCTGTTATGACTTTGCATCTCCTGCTCTTCTGCTCTCCTTTGCTACCCAGAAGCAGCATCTGTGCACACTTCACCATCTGCAGAAGGGCACAACACTGCCAGAAAGACCTCGATGTTCTCTCTGCATGCTGTGCCTGCCTTCCAGAGGAAGCCATTGCATTCTTCATCCACGTGATTCAGCATTGCCCTCCCATTTCCTGCCGTAGGAGCTATAAACCTCTTAAGATTTCAACCTCTTTCCCCTTTTCCCTCCTATCTCTTGCTGATAAGAGGTACCATCCTTCCATAGGGCCCCCTCTGAGTCATGCTGGGAGACCCAAGCTGAAGAGATGACCTCTGAAGTGATGCTTCAACCTCCACCAAATTAGCCAAGGTGCTGTGTGAGGTTCTGGGGCAGGCCGTTGCACTGCAGAGACTTGGCTGGTGGTTTTGCTTAACTCAGGCTATTTTTAATCAGCCCCAAGGGCTTGTCAGTGTGCAAGTTTCAGGTTTTGGAAAGTGTGAAAACAACCTGGATGAAATCAGAATGGGAACTTATCTGGCTCTGCAGTAAGAGACAGGGGCCAGATGACTGGAAGTTACTGGGAAAAGAGGTTTTGAGTAACAAGTGTTTATCTTTCATTGCTCATAAGCATTCTTTGTCAGCAGGGGATGGGTGAGGAGGAACATGGTTTTCTGTGCTTTGAAGCTTTAGGAAAAGAGACACATCCTTGCTATGGCAAACACACTTGCAAGATATAAGCTGTGTGAAGGAGGAAGTGCTGGAGCAATTGAGAGAGCTTCTTGGCAGATCGTGTTGGGATGTACCGTTGGCTGGTGGCACCCCAAACCATATAGAGGCTGAAGGGAAATTTCATGGGAGCCATGGGTGGAAAGGAGCTTACCCTGCCTTGGGGCTGGGCTCTCAAACTAAAACAGAGGAAGTTCAGATTAGATATAAGGCAGCAGTTCTTTACTGTGAGGGTGGTGAGGCACTTGGGTGGGTTGCCCAGGGAGGTTGTGAATGCTCCATCCCTGGCAGTGTTCAAGGTCAGGTTGGACAGAACCTTGGGTGACATGGTTTAGTGTGAGGTGTTCCTGCCTATGGGAGGGGGGTTGGAACTGGATGATCTCAAGGTCCTTTCCAACCCATTCTATGATTCTGTGACAGGGTATTGGAGTCATTAAATCCAGGCAACAGACTTTTAGTGACCTGTCTGTAGCAGGAATGACTCAAACATGGCTCATCTGCAGAGAGGACATCCTGGAGGAGATCTATGAAGCAGAGAGAAGCAGGTACTAAGGGAACTCGCAGCAGCACTGATCTGTAGTGCAGTGTGAAAGGACAGCCACAACAGAGCTGACTCCTTACACTAACATGCACAGCTATTGAAATACTCTGCATGAGGCCATGCTTCCATTTTGTTCCCTTCACTGACTTCTTTTTCTTTTCCCTTTTTTTTTACTACACCCAAGCAAGCATAGTCTTATTCAGACTCTTGCCCTGATGCAGCATGTTGGGCTGGGTTTAATAACAATCCATGTTTTCAAAGCTCCACCAGATGAAGTGTGAAGGATTTCCAGCCCTACTTGCAGGCTGGGTCCCGGAGGGGTCAGCGGCTGGCGCATGGAGCAATGCGTTTCCTGCCCCGCAGCAGCAAACGGGAGGTGAATGGAGGAAACAGATGTGGAAAATCCACCTCCCCCTCAGCCTATCGCTCAAAAGCAGCAAAAAGCAGATTCAGGCTCTTTTTGGATGTGATGGTAATGACTTCTTAGCTGTGCGAACGGAAAAGGGCTGCTGCTCCTGATAGGGGGGTTATCGTGTCGCTGTGCAGACAAGCAAGGCAGGAGGAAAGCAGATTTTGTTTTGGTCTCTTGCTATTTTTCTTGCCATCAATCAGGTAAAAGCTCCACAGGGCGCCTCTGTGGGGTTTTCAGATGCAGGCAATGGAAATACTGTTCTTTTGTAGCATTGACTGCATGTCATGTTACTTGCCTCCTGGCTTCTTGCAATGACAGCTAAAAGGCTACAAGTTAGGTTCAGCCATCTCAAGTGAGCAGAAGCAGGTTTTATCTCCAATAGAGGTGAGTGTTCATTACAGTGAGCTGCATTGTCAACAGCTCAGCTCACTACAAGGGAACAAATTCACTGCTTACAGATGCAGTGATTGCCTAAAACCTGAGTACATGAACCCTGAAACAGTCCATGAGGTCTCCTCTGAAAATGAAGTTTGACATGACTAAGCTTTTTTGCATACAAAATTCCTTAAAGGCAGCGATGCATTCTGCACAGCTCTGACCAGAGGTTGGCTGCTGCTCAGCAAGTAGTATCTTCTATGTTATAACTGATGCACATGCTGTTCCTCTTATCCTGATGTGTAATCTAGTTGGGAAAAAGTGTAATGATTTAGTCTTGGTTTGTGTCAGATCAGGAAGAGAAGTCTGATAAGGGTTTGTGAGAGAGTTTACATTTGTCAAAATATTTTACAGAGAATAAAACCATGAAGGAGTATACACCTGCTTTCTCTGTTCATCATGTTAGAAGATGGTGGTGAAGGTTACAGCTGCTTCTAAAGGGTTAGCCAGGATCCAAGCTCTGCAGTACAGACACAAGGTGGGAAATGATCCTGAAGATCTCACTTTCTAGTAAAAGGAAGCATGGTCATCCCATTTTCCCAATGGCAAATTAAGTCAGAGACATCCACAAAATCTCACATTCCTCCTTGTAATGCCTATAAGATACATGAGTATCTTGTATTTAAGGGAATATCTATGGGAGCAGGACCCAAAACCTGGGCCAGCTGTTTTGTGCAGCCAGAGTAGTCACTTTGACATAGACAGGATCTGTTTGACCAAAACAGACTGGAGGAAAACCCTGATACATCTAGTGCTTCTCTTGGTTAAATATATATGTGTGTGATCCCAAAATACCTGTGTAGCTCTTACTTTTGGTGAATTTCCCAAAGAAATCCCCATTAATTGCCTTCATCTCCCTCAAACACCTGGAAAACCAGAAGGCTCCAGCACAGCACTGGTGCAGTCACCTTCCTTGTCTCTTTGCATTCGCCATGGACAAGATAAGTTTTATAAATCAAAATGCAAACACCAGAGCCAGTGGAGCAGGGAATGCTGCCTGGCTTGTTACAAAATGAAGAAACCTCTGCTGCAGCAATCCAAACCAGTGGAAATGTTATCCTTGATATTGCAGGAAACTGGATGGGCCCCTTAATCTTCCTAACCAGGGGAGGGATAAGGGTGGGAAAAGAGAACTTTAGTTAAGGAAGAAAAAAATTATGCAGATAATGCGTGGTGTTTTTGTCAGGCTCTTAATTGTTGTTGCCAAGGAAATATATCCTCTTGGGTCAGGGATGGAGTAATGACAAAATGCAAACAGCTTGATTCATGTTTATAGGGAGATGAAGCCAAATTCATCCCCGGTGCAGCCCAGCCAAAATGCAGAGCTGGATTTGGCTCATTACCTCGCTAGCAGTTCTGTATCAACATGTTCTCCCAAGCTATTTTACAAACACCTAATTTATTTAAAGGGAAAGTTTAGGAAATGTTTTTCTCGTGATTTATTGCTCCTTGCCTGCCAGTTGTTTGAACAAGAACTCCACCAGTCTGTTCTTCTTCGTGGTTTTATTTGCTATAACAAATGCTCTGGCTTTGGGATTTCAGATCTGTCCCAGCAAGCTTTTAAATCAACAGCAATAATCATTCAGCCATGATTATCACTTATTCCTATGTCTTTTTTACAAGACAATGTTTCTAAAGTAATCAGCAATTATTAAATTCCCATTTGCAGTATCACACTGTCTGTACAGTACTCTGACTACAAATCTGCAGCATAAATTACCACTGTAGATCATAGTTACATTCTTAAAGCAAAGGGTTGTAATTAAAATACTTCTAAAGCTCTCTTGTACGTTCAGTGTTTCCTCAGTCTCAGCTCATTCATGTCCTCATCAACATAATAAGAATCAGCGGGAGCTTTGCCATACATGTAGAATCACGTACACTGACCCGGACCGTGAGCATGAAATAAGATCCAGGTCTCTGGGTCTGCATGAGATACCCTTTGACTGAACCCTAAGCATGATTCAGTCCTTGGTTTGTAATACCTGTGCCTCAATGCTTCACCTGTGATGGGTGTCTGCACCCAATGTCTCTTCCTTTGCCACACAAAGTGGGAAAATAGGAGCACTTTGCTTAAAAGACACAAGGAGTTTGGGAATTCTCAGCCATTTGTTTTTCAGATCAGGGCAGGTTCATGTCAAGTTAAAGAAAAGCTGAGACCTCTACATACGTCTCCTTGTGCTCTGGGGATACACACAGCCCTCCATCCCCTAGCACAGTCTGCAACAGCTTTTTCCAGCAAAGCAAAGCTGACATTGGTTCCTCCTGCTTTTCCAGCAGAACTGGAGGGAAAAGCTGGGCTTCTCCAAAAACAAAACGTGGTTTTGGAGGAATTATGTCTTCCAAGTATTTTCTGATGGAAATCTCATGGAAAAAATGAGAATGTTTCAAGGTTTGCAATGCAAAATGAAAATGATTTGATTCTAGCCCAACGTTTTTTGATACTTTGGGTTTACAGAAAGCTCCAGAAATGCCTGTAAAGGAAACATCCAGTTAGCAGTCAGCAGACTGGATTCTTGCAACTCAACAATGTTGAGTATTGATATGGAAACTGTCAGGTTGGCTGAATCTTTCTCTAAAACAACAAAGAGGAAGCAAGCTGAGGAAGAAGTGAGGGAGGGGTATGAACAGATCATTGATAACAGAGAGCTCTTAGATGTGAAATGAACTTGCAGTGCAGTTAGGGAAAAGCCTGGATGCTATCTTTAGGAGCCAGGAAGGAGGAAAGATTAATCTTAATCTTCTAAAAGGCTTTGCTACCCCAGAAGAAAATGATAGATGCTGTTGGAAACTTGACATTCGTTGCTCTGTCACCAAAAATGTCCACAATGTTCTTGTGAAAGTTATTGCTGGAAGCAAAACTAAAAAAAATCTATAAAATTAACCATATTAATGTATATCAAATTAATGTATACAAAAATAAGCTGAAGATTCTGAGAAGTTCACTGAGGACTTTTACATCTGCTTAACATTTTATGTGAAAGATGCCCAAGTAGTACAGAACCTGATGACAAGTGAAAATACTGAAAGATGGGTATGGTTCCCAACTAGCTCCCTGTAGGGCATCTTAGATTGCCAGCATAGTTGATATTTTAGGTAGTTTAAGGAATTGGAATGTCACAGAATCATATAACAGCAGGTCTGAAGGGACTCAAGGATCATCTGGTGCAACCTTTCTTGGCAAAACCACAATCTAGACAGTATGTCCCAGCACCCTGTCCAGATGAATCTTAAAAGTATCTAATGTTGGGAAATACACCATTTCCCTGGGGAGATTATTCCAATGGATGATTGTTCTCATTGTGAAAAATTTTCTGCTTGAGTCCCATCAGAATCTCCCTAAGGAGTAACATATTCCCATCACCCCTCACCTCTTTCATGTGACTTCTTGTAAAAACAGGGTTTCCATCTTCTTTGTAGCCACTCTTTATACACCTGAACATGGTGATAAAGTCTGCCCTGACCCTTCTTTTCTCTAGTCTGAACAACTCTCCCTGAAGTTTGCCCCTCTAAAGTCTTACTTTCAGCATGCTCAGCAGGATCCCAAACTCAACACTATTGTGATAACTGCAGCCAAAGTTATCACTGAGGTATTACAAAACAGCCTTGAGTAACTCACTCTTGGCCTGTGAGTAGCAAGTCCAGCAGTGCCTCATTCCTGATTGGCACACCTAACATTTGTATGAGGAAGTGGTCCTCTGCACATTCCAGGAAGTTGATGGATGATATGTGAGCTGTTGCACTGTTCTTCCAACAAATGTCTGGACAGTTGAAGTCACCCATAGAAACAGGTTCTGTTGACCTGAAGCTTGCTTAAGTGACCCAAATATTGTTTCATTGGCCTTGTAGTCTTGGTTTGAAGGTTGGTAACAGATGCCTATTGTAAGATCCCCCTTGGAGATGACCCTGCTGATCTTGACCCAAAGGCATTCAGCAGGGCTTCCATAATTGATGTAATTCACTTCTGTACATTCAAGGTTCTCCTTAACATGGAGCACAACTCCTCCTTTTCTTCCCTTCCTGTCATTAACAAACAGTCTATAGCCATCCCTTGTGATCCTCCAGTCACATGAGTTGTTCCAACATGTTTCAGTTATTCCTATGATACTACAACTTTCTGACTGGGCACAGAGCTCCAGTCCCTCCTGTTTGTTCTGCATGCATTGGTGTACACTTGAGGTGATTGGTCTTCTGGTTTTCAGCTTGGGAAGCAGCTAATGAACATTTGTCGCTCCTTTGCTTAGCCTGGCCTATTCCCCAGTTGGTTGCAATGACTTGACTCTTGCCACTTCAGACCCAGTCCCCACAAGTCCTTCAGTTTAAAACCCACCTCACCAGCTTGGCCAGCCTGTGCCAAAGATTCCCTTGCCTTGCCTAGTCTGTTGGATCCCATCAAACAGGCTATAATGAATGAAGAATATTCCATCACCACAATCTTTCTTACGGATGAAGGGCGTTTCTAACCAGAGTGAGGGTTTGTCACTAACCTGTGCTTCACAAATACCTCCTGTTATTTTTTGCCCGTATAACCCTGATGTGTATATTTTTAACCTCCTGTTTACTATTATCTGTTGCTCTGGAAAAGCAGAATTCAAATTAATTCAGTTCTAAACCCTTTGAGATACCCTGGAAACATCTTGTATTGGTGGGTTTGGTTTTGTTTTCAAGAAGCTGTTATATTTTGCAGACATGTAATACCACATCTATAAAGAATCATAAAAATAAATCCAAGATCCAATTAGGCTGGTCACGGGCAAACTTAACAAAGTTTTCCTATTTCCTGTCAGACACACAGGCTGTTCTGCTCAGGAATTTCTGTCTTTCTGTCCACATTTAATTGCATTTGCTGCCTGATTTCTATTTATACTGCACAAAGCAATATTATTTGCCAGTAATACTTTTAATGATGTCAGCAATACACTGCAATGTGAGCAGTACAGGAAAGGAGAGAAGGCCTTCCTAAATAAGTTAACTGAGTGTATTTCTGTCTTGTTTGGATGCTCAGGGAACCACAGGGATGATTTAGAAGTATTCAAGGTTCCCAGTGGAGCCTGACAACTCTGCATTAATAGGGGGCTGGGGAATAAAGGTTCTGTTAACCATGTGGTGGCACAGGGGGGGTCCTGTCAAAAGAAACCTTGTTCTCCTCTGCTTTTGTCATTCTTGTGGTCTGTGATTTTCTTTATTCCATGTACACATTCAAACCAAACCATTTCAAACTGAGCACAGAACTAAACCACTGAACACTGTTTCTTTCTTTTCCCTCCATCCCATTGATATTTCCATCTATTACTGTACCCCTGTGCATGTGCCTCCTCCAGATCTTTTCTGAGCCACTCATTTTCCCTCCCACTGAGCAGTTTTTCTCTCCTTTTGCAGTATGTGCCTCTACCTGCTTTTGTTTCCTTTCACTGTTCGCACATCCAAAACTTTGGTGAGTGGCTCAATAGGTTGCACAGATCAAAGCAAAGTTCTTGGACCAGTGAGCTTATAACTGAATGTCTGCATCTTCAGATGATCTCACCTCAAGCAGATCCTTCAAACACTTCGATTCTTTCCCCAGGTGGAGCTCAACTTCAGGTTTGATGGTCAGCAGTCAGAGGTGAACAAAAATGGGACAGTTGGATCTCTAGTCTCTAGTCTCTGGAGCCTTGTTTCAAGTATATTACTCTGTTGGTCTCAAATATATCTTTCTGCCAATTAAACAACACTACAACCCACGCAACCACCTAAATACCACGTAGAAACTGTAGCGATTGGCAAATGGCAAGTACAAAACAAATGAAAGGAGACAGTTCTTCACACAACAGTTGTTTGAGCTGTGGGGCATTTGGGTTGCCAGCAGTTTACATGAGTTCATTAATGGACAAATTCATAAATATCACTGAAATTACTTAAGGTTACTGAAACACAAAGAGACCATCTGTGGCTCAGCACATGCCACAGCTTGTTGAGGACTGGTAAAGCACTATAGCATTGCTCTGCTCCTGTGTTCTTCCACATACCTTCAGTATTGGCCCTTCTTGAAGACATAAACTAGAAAACAACCATAATGAGAGCAGTCTCATCTTTTCATGACACTTAAATGACAACTAAGCTTGAGCTTCATTAAACAAAAGTACTGCATGCTCTACATCCTCAGAAATGCGAGGTTAAACCAGTGGCATCTTACACAGGATGACTGCCCGCCTTTGGCTTTGCTGCTCCCTTAGGTTTGCTGTTCAATAAAGTTGCAGTAATTCAGAGCAGAGACACTCACAGTCCAAAGCAATTAACTCTTAGTCAGGAAGTCCCCTCAATGTCAAGAACATAAATCTCCCAACCCACGCAGAGCTTTGCATGCCTGTAGCACATGGGGCCCATTAACGCCGCTTCCAGCCCTTAGGAATGGCAATGCTGGAGCCAGCTCTGCTCCAGTGTCTTTCAGCTGCTACATCTGCCCTGTTTGCCCCTGGTCCCTTTTGGGCTCTTTCTGATTTATTTTAGTGTGCCAGATACTATCATGATGGCAGATCCCTTAGAAAAGCCTTTGTGGATCTTCTGCATGGACCCTGAGCCAGCACCAGGCACTGCAGAATGGGCTGGTAGCCCTCTTTCTTTGATGGCTTTGAGGATGATCACCTTGTTGAATTGCTGAGCAGTGCCAGCAAACCCTGTAATTTTATTTCATTATGTTCTGATGAAGCAGGATGAGGCAGAGCTTTCATATAGTGCTGTTCTTTATCATCAAGGCTGGAGGAGAAATATAATCTGTCACTGAGCAATGAAGTTCAGAGAACTCAGCAGTGGCCAAGTGAAGATTCATCCTGTTCAGATTAGTTCTTTAGAAGTAAAGAGGCTCTTATATATACAAATAGGTCAGGACCTATTCCATGATTCTGTGACCAGTTTGCAGCTTCAGTGGGGATAATTCCTCCTGTGGAGTAGCACTCTTGAATCTAAGGATGATTATTCATGATGAAGGACCTGCACCAGCAACATTTTGTGAGAGGCATGCCCCACTCCCTTCCTTGGCCTCATCTCCACACCTTGGCTGTGCTGCAACATGGAAAGGGAAGCGGGACCCCAGAGTACCTCTTCCTACAGCTTTGCTACCAGATTTCCTTCAGCTACAGCTGGCCAGGGCTAATTGTTGGAAGCTGGTTACTTCTCATGTGACTGCAGTCTTCTAAGAAGAGGGAAATGGGTTGTAAAATATGTGCACTATTTCCACACATGGAGAAAGATCCATGCGTGCACCCTCTTACTAGAAAAAAGGAAGCAGATACAGCCCACAGCATACTCCTGGAGTACCTAGACCCGTCTGGACTAACCCTGCCTGAATTTCAAGGTTATTTATAGTTATTAACAGACATTTTAAGAAACCAACACCAGCAAAGCTATCTTTTGCTCTGCCTCAAGATGGGATACATGGAGTGTGTTTAGGGTTTGAAAGGTTTTATACCATTTTCAGTCTAAAGGGTTTGTTCTGAATTCAGGTTTCTGGGCTTTGCCTAAAGATAATATAGTTTTAGCACAAGCTGTAGAGACTATTGGGAGCTTCTTTGCTCAGTGTGAACCCTTCAAAGCCCCAAGCCAATGTTTGGAGTGACGCGATCACCTGGAACCTCAGTCATTCATAGCTTGCTAGAAAGGCTGGGGTTTAGCTCTGTCTCAAGGAAAACCCATCTGTGACCCTCGGACTCAACAAGTCATGTGAATGCTGAGGCAGTCAGACAGGCTTCCAGAGCTGAGTCAACAGTTTTGATGAGACAACTTCAGCCAATGACACTGAGAAGGGTCATTGGTAGCCTCACAGGCAGGGCATGCACTGAAGATGTGAGACCCCAGAATCAATTACTCAATCTGAATTAGGCAAAGCAAGATTAGACTTGGGCACCCTTATCTTAAGTAAATGCTCTACATTCTGAGTTCTTGCTATGCTGAGGTGGGACAAGGTGATTATCAAGTTGTATGGGTTTTCCCTGAAATGCTGTCATTGTTGAAACTGGTGTGAAACATTACCACAAACCCCCCTCAGCTCAGGTGGACCAGTTTTATTCCCTTTGTATCCTAGCAAAAAGCCACCTCAGTGGGAAAGTCCCGATCTTGTCTAAGCATTAGACACCCACGGGTACATAATTTGCAGGTGCATTTTGTTTTCCAGCACTGGGTATGAAAAAAGCAGTGCCTGCAGTTTTATAAGCCCTCTGAGAGGCACAAATTGTACTCCTGTGTAACTGGTGACAGAAAAATCACACCCACAGACATTTGCAGGTGTAAAAGGAGAAAAAGATAATAAAAGGAACTAAAAAAGTTAAGTTCAGGGATCTGTGTCTGCCAGGTTCAAATACATACTCAGAGTGGGAAAGAGCAAAGGGAGAAGCCATGTGTGAGGAAAAGAAGCGCCTTCATCAGTGCTGTGAGGATTTTAAAGCTGTGTCAGGAAAGCAGGAAAGCAAACTCAGAAGATAAAACACAGTGTAGATGGCTGCATGCTGATTAATGAACTCCTTGTGCTTGCAGACATGTCTGCTCCTGACCAAAGCGACGGGCACAAGAATGTCCTATAGTGGAGCCTTTGCGCATGCATCAGTTAAATCAGATTTACAGGCCTTTTGAGTTTCTTTCACTTTGTTTCATTCTACTAATGAGAGAGTAGAATATTACTTATTCTACCACTATTCATAGCATTTCTGATGTTGGGAAGCCTAGCTCCTGCGTGACTAACAAGGAATCCATGTCCAAGCTCCAAGGACATGAGCAAGTATGTGGGATCTGACCTGAACTGCTCAAATCAAAATAAGGTGGGCAAATCTATGATGGTGTCATTTGCATATTCTTACACAACTGTGGAAATTTATACAACTAGGACTCATTTTGTTTACGGGTTAGTTATCCCCACACCAAATGGATTAAGGACACAAAGATGCCTGAATGCTTTGATCAGTTGTCTACTTGCACACCTTTCTTCTCCACCTTCCGGCCATGACCTCTATTTTATCTGTGAGTCCTG
>JBCJKH010013357.1:7963-25271 GCA_039877255.1 Loriculus beryllinus | reverse complement strand
CATTTGCTGACACCAAAACTCAGTCCAAACTATTCATCAGTGCACACCCTACACCCACTCACTTATGAGCCCAGCCCCCTTGATATAGATTTGCACCATAACATTAACTGTTAAAATTTGTATTCTGATCCTCTGTATCTCTTCACTTCTATTAATTTACTTTTTCTAAAAAGAAAAGTCTGCTAAGGAATCTTCAGCTCTGAAGAACTCTGGAGAGTATCAGAGAAGCCCTTCTACAAATGGCTCAAGCTAACAGAGGATTTCACTGCTCCTAATATGGGCAGTTGGACAGTCTCATTGCCCTGCTCCTCCCCAGCTCAGCTTCAGGTATACCCATCTCTCCCAAATTCTTTCAGGTGATTCCAAAGCTCATTTTGACCAAGACCAGGGAACTGATCTCACAGAATAATGATTTTTTTCTCATTTTTTACTGCTAGTTCTCTTAAAACTTGTTTCTGAATGATGTAATACCAATGTTACCATCAAAAATGTGGTAGAGACTTCAATTTGTGAACATTTTACAGAAGTCTTTACTTACATAATAATCAATTAAATATCATAAAAGTAAAATCTCTCATTGGAATACGCAAACTTTCTATAAGGGCACAACTGAAATACACAGGTTTATGCAAAATGTTTAATTAATAAAAAGAAAAAAAAAATTTTTCTCTGGCCATTCCTTGAGGGCTAAGAGCTCTGCCCTTATTTGGCTTTCTTACTAGAATGAGGAAGAATGATACAAAGCATTGACAAGATATGATTTGTGTGACATGCACCTTCCACAGCAATATTTTCAACTCTCGCTTCCTAGTATACAGCCTGCTTTATCTGACCCCATGATCACAATCAGGTAATGAAAGCATGCCACTGAGTCAAGGAAATGACTCAGTGACAATTCCATCATACTAGACTAGCCCAATTTTCAGAGGTTAATTTGACAACCGATGTTGCTGACTACAACAAATGTTTGACAGTCCTAGTGAGGCCATTAGTAAGGGATTAAAAATAAAATTAAATATATCCTTTGGTCAAATAAAACTTTTCTTAATTCAGTCACCTTTGCTAAGAACTGACACACAGCATCATGCTCTTTTTACGAGTCACAATAACACTGCCATTAAAGGCTTTGAACATCTGCTTAGCTGACTGTTTGATAAACTGTAGATTCTTTACATACTCATGTTACCTGTAGAAATATGACTTGCCTATATGCACAATATGGGCACTACAGGAATACAAAAATACACCTTACTTTTTTCCTGTACATAGAGATAGCCTTCCATTGTGAAGTGATTTGCTCTCTTATGTTCCTGTGGATTTCTTCTGATCTTGTTCATGAGCTCCTCTACCTCTGACCTTGTTCCTTCAAAACGATTTCTTGTCTAAAACAAGACAGCAAAAACCCATTAGTAGAGAGAGCGGAAGCAAGACTTACTCTTCCTGACAGACAGGAGTTATACTAACTTACTGGGTTTGTGTAGAAAGGTTTTGGTAGCAGGGGGACTACAGAGATGCTTTGTGTAAAAAGCATCCCCTATTCCCAGAAAAGCCAATGCCAGCCAATTTGACGACTGACCCTGTCACTAGCCAAGGCAGAGCCCATCAGCAACAGTGGCTGCTCTCTGCTATCCTCTGGGATAACAGAGTTAAAGTAGAGGGAATAAAACTGTGCAATTGCAGCCAGACAGAGGAGTGAGAACATGACAAGGAAACAGCTCTGCAAACACCATGGTCAGTGAAGGAGGGGAAAGAAGTGCTCCAGGTGCTGCAGCAGAGGTTTCCCTGCAGCCCATGGTGAAGACCATGGTGAGGCAGGCTGTGCCCCTCAGGCCATGGAGGACACCACACTTGAGCAGGATGCTGGAAGGAGGCTGCAACCCCTTGGGAAGCTCACTCAGGAGCAGGCTCTTGGCAGGACCTGTAGCCCTGTGGAGAAAGTAGCCCACACTGGATCAGGTTTGCTGGCTGGAATTGTGACCCCATGCTGGAGCTCCTGAAGGACTTCAGACCACGGAAGAGATCCACACTGGAGCAGTTCATGAACAACCCATGTGAAGAAGAGCCTACACTGAAGAAGTTCATGGAGGACTGCCTCCTTTGAGTGGGACCCCATGCTAGAGCAGGGAAAGAATGTGAGGAGTCCTCCCCTGGGCAGGAAGGAGCAGAGAGGACGTGTGATGAACTGACCACAGCACCCATTCCCCATCCCCCTGTGCTGCTGGAGGGGAGGAGATAGAGAGTTTGGGACTAAAGCCTAGGAAGAAGTGAATGGTGGGAGGAAGATGTTTTTAAGATTTGGTTTTATTTCTCATTATCATACTCTGATTTGATTGGTAATAAATTGATTATTCCCCCTGCCCAAAGCAATCTGTTGCCAGAGTAGATTTCTAGACCAACACGCTGGCCTGCTCAGAAAGAAGCGAAATACTGACTGCAAGACTACTATGGATTCAAATATTAAAGTTTCCTTATAAAATATTACTACAAATGTTGGCTTAGTTCAGGAGATTCATATTAGTTGTCAGAAAGGAGAGGATTTTCTGTGGTTATTGAGGAAAAAGTGACAGGAAGCTCACCAACAATGACTACACACTGAGACTATACACACGCCAAAAGTTTTGATGGCATACAAGCAGAAGCATAAAAACAAGCAAACAAAAATAAAGTCCAGATGATTATTATTCCTGAACATCACTCATCCCAAAGTTTGCAAACAGCCACAGGAGAAATATTTATTAGAATATTAGGAAAAACAAACAGAGAGTAAACCACACCATACACAACTTACACAACAGGACTACACAAAATCACAGAGTAGTTCACACCTGACACAAGAAACTCTTGTTTGGTCTGAAAAGCACTAGCAATTGGCCAGTATGCAAATACAAAACCCAAAACAATCATAGTAATACCTAGTTTTCTCCCCCATACCTGCTTGGCCAAATTCCATGAATTCAAAACATACATGTAAATTCTGAGCTAGTATTTTCCCCAGTTGATACATGTATTTTGAGGAAAGCACATTGTTCCAAGATGCATGTTGGTGTGCCCTGCTGATTTTTGAGAGCATCTTTATTTTCCTGAAAATGGATGAGCTTCTTAAAATGCTGCCTCATCTGTTTTATTTTTTAACTTAGGACAAGCATAGAGTTGCATGCACTGAGAAATACACGATGAGTATAAACAAGTGTCCATTCCTGTACACAGACAGTTAACACTATGCTCCTGACTAGCCATCTGTACATTCAAATTCCAGATTTATGCTTGAGTTTATTCATGGGCACAAACACAGTGCATGCAAGCTGGTCAGAGTAGCCACCCATACCCATATGTTTTATAAATGAAAGCTGAAGATACCCTTTAAATGATGAATAAGAACAACTTTCATCTTACCTCCAGGCAAAACCAGAGCTCTGAACCCTCCCCATATCCATCACCTCAATTTCAGGTCACATCTGCTTGCAAATTCTGGAGTTAGTCCCTGCACATAAACCCATTACGAAGGCTCCAAGCAATTTTCTAAGCTCTTTTTCATAATTTCCTAGAAGAGCTGCATTAAAAAAAATTATACTCTGCACTCAGGACAAAGGCAAAAAACTGATAGTGACGGAGTGCTTACACTTAAACCTTCCCACATGAGCACTGATCACTCTGAAGTTAGATGCTTTAAATGATCCTGCCAGAACTTTTGTCTTAGCTATGCAGTGATCACAAACATGAGTGTGTCAAAGGTACCCTAGGAATGGCAGGATGGAGCTCCACAGGTTTCAGAAACCTCAAGAAAATTTCTATCTGCCTTTGTGCTGTGACAAAAGCTGAACTTAACCAGGGGTTAACCACAGCTTTTGCACCAGCATGTCTATCTATACCTCCTCTTCCCAGGGAAGGCCAGGTTTGCTTGCAGGGCCCAAGAGCATGGTCAAGTCTGCAAGGATCCTTGTGCAGGGCTGAGCACAGAAAGAGAGGAGTCCTGGGAGTGAGAGGGAATCCAGTTGAAGATACAGGGTTTTTACAAGAGAAAAAGACCGTTGGAAGAATCATTTTACTAGAGCTTGAGCTACAAGGCTGGGTTTTTGTTTGGTTTTTTCCTTCTTTTTTTCGTTTTTTGGGGTGTGTATATATGTATGTGTGTGTGTGTGTGGGCAGGTGCACGGGGTGTGTGTGAGAAGAAGGCAGGGTCTGGGGCAGGGTGTGGAAAGAAAAACTACAGCATAATCTCAGAATAAAGACAATGAGATGGACAGCAATTACTACAGCTGTACTGGCAACTCTCGAATCACTTCCATATCCAGTGAGGCTCTGTCTACTGAATCTCGTACCCTTCAACTTCTAACCTGTCAATCCAGTGGTCTGCCAGCAGCTCAGCTGTACCACAGCCCAGCCTTAGTTTTAACTTTGGGATGTTTTGTTCATCTTCAACACAGAGGTGAACGTATTATGTCCTCTTATGATCTTTTCAGGTGCTTCCTTCTGTTCTCTTCTTACCTCAGATAATTGTTAAACTTTGCCTCCTTTCTCTCTACAGTTCTTTGAAATCTTTTTAACTATTCATAAACCTTGAGCAGTAATGCTCCATCTCTTTTGGATTTGATGGAGCACACTATAATGCCATTCAGGCAATTGAAAATGTAGCTGTTGAGATTAGCTTGCCTTGTTATTGCTCATCATTTCTTCAGACCACTTCACTGGCTCTTTTCCATCTCTAATCTGAAATCCAGCTATTCAAAACTGTACCACAGCTTCTCTCTCGTTTCATTTCTTCTCATCTTTAACCAGCTCTCCTATCTCTATTCACTGCAGCTCCATGCTGTTTCTTTATGTTAAGCTAAGCACAAGGAAGAACCAAGGTGGTCCTGAAATTTCTTCCAAAGCACTAACTTCTATGAAAGTCTGCTTATGAAGTTACCACTACTCAGTTCCCCCATGCAATCCAAACAACAGCTCAAAAGGAAAATTGAGACTAAAACATATGAGAAAAAAATTAAAGGAATAGTATGACACATGAATCACATCGCTATGTAATACAAGAACCATAATCCTCTCTTCCGCCTTCCCACCTCCCTGTTTCTGCGTCCTAGTTAAGCCATTTCTAAAAATAGGCTGCAACCTCTGAGAAGCAATTTATGTGTCTTAATTCCATGTGCCCTTAGAGGTCAACAGAACAGACACACCATCATGAATTCCTCATTCACACTAACACACATGGTTTGTTCCCTACCAATATGCCTCCGGCACATCCAAGTTCCTCTGAGAGAGTTTTATTCTTCAACAAATCTCAAGAAAGCAAACAGACCATGACTAGTGACTGTCAGCCCCACTGCTTCAGCCTGTCACCTTGCTTCCTGCTCTCCCAGTCCTGAGCATATCACACTGGGCAACTTGGTGGGAGGGTCTGCTAACCAGTGGTGGATCCTGGTTAGCCTGCCTTTGGATGAACACACTGCTTTGTCAAGTACAACGTGGGCATCAACACCGAGTCGCCCTGCACCCCAAACCAGTAGGGATGTTCTTGCCCAAAGGGCTGCTTCTAGACAAACAGAAACACTTAAAATACTGAGAACCTTGACATTTCATCACTCATCTGAATTTTCCAGTGCTGTAAGTTGCATTTTAACAGACTTAATTCACTGTTAAAACTCTTATGATAACCCTTGTGTTAGGTTTCTGTAAAAAATTATAAAAAGTACCGGGTGCCTTTTATTTGGTGTTTGGTTTTTAGAGGAGTATTACAAATGACAAAAAGTTCACTGGAATTAGCGATCATTTGTTCAGTGATGCGGTTGATTAGCCAGGAGATGGCACTATATACCCAAAGTTCACAGACAATGCACTACCATCGAGAAATGTATTGGCAATCACTGTACATACAGTAACCGAAGTGTACGATATTGCTTAAAAAATCAGGAAGGCATAGATATCAATCTCAACTTACATTTTGTATATTTATCTGCAGGGCCATTTTGTAATGACTGAAGTCTTTAGCAAGTTCATATCCTTGATGATAGAAAGTGAACAAACCCTGGAAAAATGATAGCACCTGAAACACGAACAGAAGACTTGTTAGAATGAAAAACTCCATTTACCAGAAAACAACTGACACACGTAGCCTTTTTTGGCAAGATGAGAGATGACAAAATGATTCTTATAGAGCAAATCTCCACTAATACCTACAATTTATGAGTAATAACTTTGACCCGAATTATCAACTAGGTATATAGAGATGTTTGGATAGTCCTGTCTCTGGAATTTCACAACTGATCTTGATAAATTTGACTATAAGCAATGCATATTTGTCTATCTCCCAAACTTTCCTACATAATGTTTTCCTGCAGCTACTCAAAGACCAATGATGTCTGGAATAAATATTTGTGCATAACGAGGTAATGACCATTCTGTCATTTAGTCACCTTTCCCCTGGTCAATCCCCTACCTAGCTAAAGACCACACTGAGATAACTCTCGTAAGAGTCATCTGGTTTGTCCAAAGAGAGAAGCTTTTCCTCAGTAACTTTACCCATCACTACTTTTTCATATTCAGATGTGACCCTCTGTCAGAATCAGTAAATGATGCACATCACAGTTTCTGACTTCAGAGTTTCAATATAAAAGAATGAAGGAGTTATACTACATCTGTAACAACGTGAGGTACACTACTGTCTACCTCTCCTGTTTGATTAGGTTGTTGGAAAGAAGTGAGTAACACAGGAAAGAACAATTCTTTAATAAGAGAATAAACCAAAGAACATACTTAATGAAGTCTGAAGTCATATTAAAAAAAAAATATAAAAAATCCACATCAATTTAAAGTATTATGAAAGAGAAAAAGGATAAGAATTTGGTACTAACTAATTTCAGTTTATTACCCTAGTGTAAACTTCAAATACAAATTGAGCAACAAAGCTCAGTCCTATCCAGAGGGAGCACTCAGGAAAGGGAGAGAGACATGTTGCAAACACATAATTTGTCAGTCTCTGAGGAAACTTCAAATGGTTTGAAACACAAGGACTGAAGCCAAAGCTTTGTATTTATTAAAAAAAATACTCAGTACTAATATATTTAAAGCAATTTATTCCCACTTTCATGCAGGAATAAACTAAGTTAAGATATGTTATATTAATACATTATCCATATATTATTAAAATACACAGGTCATTAACTCCATAATGACCAACTACTTTGATTAGGGTCATTTAGGACTATTTTCATTATTACATCAAAATAATCATATTGAAGTAAGAGGACAGACTTGGTCCAAAAACACAGACTTCAAAATACTTCTATATAGATCATATATATATAGATCATTTCTATAATCTATCCTCCCTTGAATTCACTATTACTATCCTCTTGCTGTTTCACAAAATTTCATTTATACTTCAGATATAATGAGTGCTTAGAAAATTTTAGAATAAGCTCTTCTCAGAGACTTAAATAGGCCAGCTCAGTACACAGAATCATGAAATAGTTAGTGTTGGAAAGTACCTTAAGATCATCTAGTTCCAATTCCCTGCCATGGGCAGGGACACCTCACCAAAGGTCAAACACAAAGGTCCAACCTGGCCCTGAACACTGCCAGGGACAGAGCACTGACAACTTCTTTGGGCAGCCCATTCCAATGCCTCACTAGCATCACAGTAAAGAACCTCTTCCTCATATCTAATCTACGCTTCCCCTGTGTGAGTCTGAACCCGTTACCCCTTGTCCTATCACTACATTCCCTAATGAAAAGTCCCTCCCCCAGCATATAAAATTTCCACTAAAATCCAGTGGAACCCCTTGATTTCTACACAGATTGAACTGCAACTGAAATCAACCTTATCAGACTACCTGACAATGAGCTTTTTAGCCAGCTGCACGCTCTGATGTATATCTACCGCTCTCCACTAACAGGCCTTTAAGTGCAGTCTTCATACTGAAGGCAAAATTCCTTACGTTAGTCGGGAATAACACTTTAGTGGTTAAAAAAAAACTAGAGATGCAAAAAGTCTGACCCTAACATCATCTTCATGAATCCTCTGTTCCATCTCATACGACAAATCATGTTTTTTGCACGTACTGCAGTGCAACATTTCACACATTTTCTGGAAACCAAAATCAGTGTATTCAAATGAACTGTAACTACTGAGGTAAGCTTTGAGACGTCTGGTTAAGCATAGCTGTACTAGGAATTTGCACAGCTGTAACAAGAGTACTTTACATTCTGTTAAGTCACACAATTGCATGTGTTTTCCCAGAAAACAGAGCTCCTTGGCTTTCATCCGATTGCATTCCTTCTTCATCCCTTATGAATGACAGGACAGGCTGAATTCACTGATACTTACAGGTTCCACACACTCAAATTTCTTCCGCTCCTGTATCTCTTGCAACTTGCATACATACTCGAGGGATAGCTCATAGAAGTGTTTTCTATTCTGTTCCACTTGGTTATCTGCCTGCACACAGAATACACCTAATGAGGTTTCAAAGACATTTTTCAGACAGCTTCAAAATGCCACATGTACATGTATAGCATACAAGTGGCAAACGATAAGATAACTTTCCCCAGGCTGGGATTTGTTCCGTTACACCATTCATGTACTTTCAAGTGGCAGCAGTGATTTATTTCTACTAGGTAACGTATGTTGTTCTGAATCATGAGGCTAATTTTTTAGAAACATTCCAACAGCACCTCTTCAAGCTTCTTGTCTACAAAATCCAAGTCAAATATATTAGAGAAGTCTCTTGTAGAATGTTTTAACAGCACTGAAACAGTGTCTGCCCAAACACAGAGAAGGAGCTAGCAGCATCTTCCATTAGAAAAGAGGGGAATCATCTTTCCAGTCAAATGGAAGAAGTTACTGTTGAAAACCACATTGCTGGTACTTCAGGCTTTACTCTAGAACCCAAATAACTGCTGTAAATAGCAGAATGCTATTGTAGCCATCCCACACCTGTGCTCATTTGTGGGTAAGATACTTCCCAAGTTTCCACAGAGCATCAAATACTTAAAAATGCAGGCCTGTTAGCTGGAGCTGATTTTTAGCTCAGCTTTGCTGAATGCCAACACCATATTGACAGTGAACACTTTAGCTACCATTCATCTATACATAAATATTCACTTTTCCAGCATATATGTACTACTTTGTGAACTTGTTATTTAAGGTCCACATGCCTCTTTAATTGTAAAACTTCAAGAACTCGGTAACAGAAAACTTCATTAAAATACATTAAAGAAATGCTGCACTGGGATACTCTTAAGTGATTAAGTTTTTGCCCAAGACTTAGCAAATCTACACTAAATTACAAAGGGCAATGGAGAAAGGGGTACGTGAAAGGACCAGACTTACTATCATAGACTCTCTTAAATACTGACACTATATCCTTCAGGCAGAACAGTGACTGCTATGCTTTAAGAGGATAAGTCAAATTAGCTTTAAGACAGTTTTGCCTTAAGACATTCTTGACTGCTCTGTGCTAGAAGTCTGTCAGCAATTAAAGGGGCATGACAGCAAATACCATTAAAGAAATAAAGCAGATATGCACAACAGTATGAAAAAGGTGTTTCAAAAAGCCAAGCTATTTTGATGCATCCTATAAATCACAAAACACAGGATTTGTTTGAGAACTTAGGAAAGCTTCTGATGATATACACATGTATTGAAGAATACCATGACACCATAGGAAGAGACTATGAAGAGGGTCTACTAGGACATCTGGCTAATTGATAGTAAGACCTATATACACCAAAGCCCCACCTAAGCCTGTTTCTAGCTCTCTTTGTTGTTGTTGTTATTGTCGTCTATTGTTTTGGTTGCCCCCTCCAAGAATGCAGTACCATTTAAATTCCTCTTAATTCCTCTGTGTACTGACAAAGAAATACAGAAACAAGACACACATTGTACCCGAGTGAAATTTCAGGAATATTCCTACACTAGGAGAGTCAAAAGCTACATTAATGTAAGACACGCCACAATATGGTATGTTTTTCACCAAATTTTTGTCAAATTTATACCTGCATCCTTTATTTACTCCAGTCAGGAACTGACAGAACTAGCCACATACAATAATAAATTAGGAAGCTCCCATGCAATCATATACACCTATTTTCTACGCTTTTGCAAGAAAGCTCTTCCTATTTAGAACTATGACAACATGTTGCAAGTCCTTTTTTCTTTTTTTTTAATTGCTTACACAATTATATTCCAAAATCAGATGCACAAAGTAAAGAGCCTGACTGAAGAATTTCAGAACTTTTGTTCATGAAACTTTGAAAGACATTTAAAACAAACCTATTTGCTCATTCTACTCTTCACAAATGCTTTAAAACATCAGAGTATATTTGACACAGCTTCAAAATGCCTCTTGCAAGCATTTAGTGTTTTTCAGATTTGGAAATATGGTTCTTGATATCATCAAATAAAAGATCATAATTAATACTTTTCTATTTTGTCTGCATCAAGTTCTTTACCAGCTGACCATTTTGATTAAAATACAGGTCCTGACACATGAGCAATGGCCGTTAACTTCGCCAAGGCAGCTTAGCTGCCCAAAAGAAACTTCCTTATGCCTATGAAGGAGTACGCTGCAAATATTGTATGGAGAACTAACATTCTAACGAAACTGAAGAACAATCAGAGTTCTTAAGCTACCAGCTAACTCCCCAGCTACATTAACCATTTTTAATGAGAAACGGGATAGACTATTTACGGTGGGTTAGAGGGCTGAGAGTAGAGTTCTCTGAGGAAAACATTAAGTGCTTAATGATACAAGGTATTAATAGACTGAGCATTAATAATTCTGACATAATTACATTTCTCTGGGAAAAAAAATCTCGCTCAGAGCAAGTTTCTGCAAGATTTCTCTGCTGTCTTCTCACATACTATTTTGCTTTTGGTCCTGAAATAAAAGCTATTACAAATAAGGATGATGATAATAAACCCACAGGGACAGAAAGAATGTCAGGCAAAACAGACCTGGTTTTAAGTTATAAATTTCCAACAAACTGTTTTGCAGCATTAACTGAAAAAAAACCAAACAAACCCAAAAAAAAAAAAAACCACCTTCAAAACATAAGAAAAAGCACAAAACCAGTTCCTTCCAGAATTCAAGTGTTGCTGAACTTTGCATAAAGCATTAACACAGGATACTTAGTTAATACATACTGTGCAATGCAAACCTAATAATATGGTAAAGCCTCATAATAAATGGAGTTTTTCATAATATACTTGCACTTCACTATTACCTGCATAAAAAAATAAACATGATTTTCAGTGCTTCCTACACATACCAAGTAATGCCCTCGATTCAGAAAACAGCAAGGTTACACCACTAAGTTCAGCAAATGTTAACCTATGATAGAAATTTTTCTTTTGCCACTACATATGCTGGTTTCATATTTGCATAAAATGTATTTACTGAAACAAAAGCTTTTAGCTTGCATAAAAAAAAAGCAACAATACCTCTTGTAATTGTAGCTCTTTCTTCTTAGCTGATAAATTCAAATGCTTTTCTAACAAACTGTAATTCTTCTCCGTTTCTTTATCAAACTTCTTCTTTTCCTCCTAGGCACAGAAACAAAGTAACATTCATTTATATGTAAAAAATGTAAGAAAAGCCTCTTTCTTCTTCTAAAATTCTACTTTATCAGAAACAAAGAGAAACAAACTGACACAGCTCCTAAACTAAAAGTATGTTTCCAACTCACTTCTCAAATTCATTTAAAGCCTAACTTGAAATGAAAACCCCACTGTATCATTACAGTGAAGCTGATCACACACATGCCTACATCTTCTAAGTTATAAAAGCCCCAGAAAACCACCTCTTCTTGATTTATTGCATTTTTTTTTCAATATTGTTAGGAATCATCCACATCTTGTTTTTGAATACACAACTTGAAGGGAAATATCAGTTTTACTGAAAAAAAAAAAAAAAAAAAAAAAAGCCTAAAAAATTTTCCAGGGAAAAAGTTCCAACAGTTCCACAATTCAAAACCCAAATACAGCTCCATATTCCATAGAGTTTCTTGATTTCTAAAGCCATACATAGACCTCTGTGCTAAATTTCTGCTTCTACCAGACCGTTAACTGCACCCATGAAAAAAAGAAAAACAACCAACACACTTTTTAAACTACAAAAAAATCTCCATAAAACACAAAATCATGCTAGCAAAAGAGAAACTCTCACAGACACATGAGTATCACTTACATGTGCAAACCCATTTTTCCAATCATTAAAAAGCAACGTACTGGAAGAGGGACAACCACTAAATGCTTCTAGGAAATCTGAGTTCTTGTATCTAATTCAGGAGGAGAGATTGTAAAAATACCCTTTCATTTCCTCAGTTCTAGTTGCCTGACTGTGTGGTAAGACAGAAATCAGTATTGATTAAATCAACCAACCAGTTTTGAAGCTATTTTTAATATAACAAATTGCAGTTGAAAACCACCTATAATGAGTAAAATCAAGTATTTAATTACATATTAAAGAAGTGACAGATTTACTCCTCAGAAAGATACCAGTTCAATTCAAGTACTTTCCATCAGCTGTCAATTTGATGCTGCATTTAACCATATTCTACCCACCATGCTGGTTAGACTCGACAGATATACTTTCTGTTATTTTTCTCTTAAGCTTTCATTTTTAATACTATAAGTGATACACATTTTTGTTCTTTGAACAACTGGCTGTTGCAGATGGCATTCTATTTAAGAGGATCTAACCTGTTTAGGATTGCTTCTTAGCAAGAGCTTTTATCGAAAATGCTTGAGTTTTCTCCATTCTAACCCTAAGAACTTCCTTTAAAAAAAACAGCCACATCATACTTTACCAACCCAGAAACATTAAGATATGCATATGGTTTTAGTGTGATTTCAGTTGCCATATCAGCATATGGGAAATCAGGAAAAATGGGGAGTAGCGATCTGTGCTTATATTAGCAAAATTTCTGTTGATACATCAATCTTTGGGTGCTTCCAGGAAAAGTAAAAACAATAGCTCTATAGACCTCTACACAGGCAAAGCCAAAAAGTTCACACATAGTTTGGGATTAGAGCACAACACCTTTTACTAAGAGGTAATTCAATAAGCATCTCAGCTTCCAGCACTACTGAGCAAACTCTTTTTCTTTTCCCTCTTAAGCCTAACTCAGACCATTTCATCAGCAGGGGATGCAAAATACAGAAAATCTGATGCAGCAGATGCAACTTTAATTTTGTAATGGCAGAGTGTAAATTTTTCCTAATAGAAATACTACAAATTGGTCCGGATATATTTCACTACTACATGTCATAACCTGGTTTTCAGAGCTAAGCAGTGTTATATTTCCAGTGTTAGTACTTTGATTATATTCAGTAAGCATGCAGAGTTAAGAATATTCCAAGAGTTAAATATTTATTTAAAGGATTTTTATTTCAGTGTTACACGATTATGTAAGACTGTTCTATTTTAAGGTCACTGAGAATTCTGTCCAAGAAAACCAGAAAAATGGCTAAATCAAAAATAGGAGCTTCAGCTTCACAAGAACAGTATGCAGGGACATAAGGGAAGAAATACTCATCCAAATAAAATGCAAGATGTAGACTCTGTGAATGTAACTTGTCACGTTAAAAACATCAGGGAGAGAATCCTGACTAGGGGATGAGTGAACATAATGAGGTAATCTAAAGTATTAGGAGTCCTCACTGCAAATCCAGCAATGTTTTTTAACACCAAAAGTACTGTTGAAACAATCCATTCATTATAGCTGCTTTTATGACAATAGGTTACATTTAGAACGAATTCTCTTTTCCTTTGGAAGAATCCTTATATTGCAGACTAAGTTCTTACTGTATGTTGGTTGGGACAGCTGACATACTTTGAAGTCCATAAAACTACACAAAGCTCATCGGACTATTGAACTGTAATGATTTACAAACAGAGCACTTTCCATTCCTTAACACTGAAATCATATTCAGAACATATTAATCATTCCTGCCCAAGTCAGAATGTCTAGTGCTCTCGTAACTGAAACACCATTTTGACTATCAAGTATCACTGCTGATGAAGAAGTCACAGAGTTGTAAAATAAAACAACTGCAGAGTGGTAGTTTAACAATGCATGAATTGAGTTTCGCAACCAAAAACTGTATTAAATATTATTTTCTCTCTCCTCCTTGCCCCCTTTTTTTATGAAAAAGAAAAAAAAAGAGCATTTAAATTTCTCCCTGGAGGAAGGAAGGCAGGAAGAGGTCAAATTTGTCAGTTACTTTTATCCAAAGCTAGCCTGGTATTTAAGACATGAAGTTTACTTTGCCCCCTCCCTTCTTTTTTTTGTTTAATATACACAACATAGAGACAATCAAAACAAAAAAATACTGAACACTTTCAACAAAAAAAAAATCAACTTTAAATGGATCTTGTCTTTAGCTTCTCCATCCATATTTTTCCCCCACTCACACCGAAGCAACTCAAAGCAACAAAACAAGGCAATTTTCACTCTGCAGGCTGCAAAAACATAATTAAAAGAATACGAATGAGCAAGCTCTTTGGGGTAATTAATATTTTTCAGCCTTTGATTGCGTAACTTCAAGCAGATACAAAGCAGAACAGAGTCATCCATGAAGAAGGGGGACAGGCTGCTAGCAGGATTGCTCTCATTCCAGATACAAAAGATAAGGGGATTGGAAAATAGGACACATTCCTCTATTCTTGAAACATACTTTCCATTTGTTTCTGAAGCAAGTTCTCAAAGTGTGGGGGGGAAGGAAGTGTGAATACATGAAATGTAAACAACAGTATCTCTCCACCAATTACATGTCATTACTGTAATGTAATCCAAGCAGAGAAGTTAAACAGCATAGGCAAGGCAGGACAAACCTTTACAGCTCCTAGCTGCTCTTTCCTAAATCTTTCCAAAGGCTTGATCAGAGTTTCAGTAACACTGAGTGCCTAAAGAAAAAAAAAAAAGCATGGGTTAGATTTCTGTAGTCAGACTGATGAGTCACTTCAGCACCAGCAATAAAAAGAAGACAGCAAGCAAGCTCTGGTGTAAAATAAAGGGGAAGCATCTCTGAGCTCATTCAAGCTTTACAATTTTCTATCCCTTATTTAAATCTACTCTCAAGAAAATTAACTCCAAAACAAATGCAGAAATTTCAGCCAGACTGCAACTGCTTTACTTGTGCAGTCTCACAGATCACGTTGACATTCGCAATGACCGAACACCAAAATGAGACACAGGACAAATGATTTTCATCTGGGGACACAGCAATTTCTCCAATAACAAAACTACAAACAACTGCAGAATAGACACAGAGTAGCAAATAATTTTTTAACACACAGTTAAAGCTATTAGGCACTGACAACTAGGTATTTTGAAATATCTACATTTACATATTTTAAGAACATCTTAAGTTAATCTAAGTTATAAAATCAAGAGGTGTAAAGTTAAGAAACACAAAGTTAGCTGATTGGGTAGGCATCCATCCACCAGTGCACTTATGATAAACAGCCTCAAAGCCATACTAAATAGAAAGAAAAATGACATAATATGCTCTTGTAAGTAAAATTGTAGCTTATTAGATCTGGCCAGCAAACACAGTCTCTAGATCGCATGAAATTTCACTGGAGATGGAGTGGGTTTGGTGCAAACAAGACTTAATGTTTGACATTTCAGCAGGATTTGGAACTTCTTGAACGCAACAGCAACACAGAAAAGACGGCAAGTGTTGGAGGTGTGGAGGAGCAGGTGGGATCCTTTCGGTCTCAGTCCTAAGGCAGACCCATACAGTAAATCATGCCCAGGACTGGACTTAACACAGCCACGAGTCTGAGCTGCCAGAAGTCCAGACAGAGTTCCCTGATACAACATCCTAGATACAACAGAAGGCTTTCTCTCTCAATTCCACCACACACAAACACACACACACACACAAACACCCTCCAACTCACCCCCTTCAAATGTGAAAAGTTCCATATAAAACAATACAGGCTTAAACCACCCTTCTGGAATACTTCTGAAAAGCTCTTATCATAAAACACAAGTGGGATGTATTACAGATCTGGCACAACACAAATCTGAACAGCACTGCGGGCTCCCACCCATCCCTGGAGCCATGCAGGGATTACAAGGAGAGTCATCCTGCCAGAATCATCCTGCCAATTCACTGTAACCAGAGCAACCCAGACTTCAAAACGCCCACAGCAGCACGCTAACCTATGTAACTAACTGAAAACCCAAATATCGGGCAAGTCTGCACCAAACTGCATGTTGCAGTCATCCATGTAACAGATACTTCCTGACTTCGGAGCACTTGTTCCTGTGGCCCAAACTTTTTCTTTCTACATGCTATCAACAAACACTTCAAGAACCCTTCAGTGTGCCCTTGGTGGGAGGAAAACAAAACCAGAAAACCTGACAGTTTTGTCTTTTTAAAACGTACAGCAGCACCGAGCTAACCACACCACTAGGGAGCATTGTGTTGAGCTGGAGGATGGGAGAAGGACAACAGAGTAACCTCTGCCACATCTCCAGCCCAGCTAGGAGAGATCCTGAAGAGTTCATCCCATGGATGTAGGAATGCTTTTGGTGGCTGGAGAGCCCTGAGCTGCATCCGCTCCCACCAGCAGAGAGCCAAGGCGGCCAAACACACCAAACAGAAGCTGAGCAATCAGGGCACCTATATCCTAACTATGTGAGCAGCTCCCAGGAGTCTCCAGGGCAGTTTTTAGGATACTCAGGTTTTTCAGATTTCGTCAGGCTCACAAAACTTTCCTGGAAATTCTTAGGAGCTGAAAGGAAAAAATAATTTGGATTTATAATCGGTTCAAACACCAGAAAGTTTCCTGGACACAGAAGTGCCTGAGGACTGACTTCAAGGATTCTCGTAAGCCAGACTGAAGAACTGCTTGTGGAAATCACAGAATAGTCCTTCTGTGTTGGAAAACTTGAAGAAGTTTAAATTGTTTTCTCTATAATGACAAAGTGAGGAAGAAAGCTGTGAGGCCTCCGCAAGAGAGGACGACAGGAGCTGCCAGGCGGTAAGAGCACCACGGTTAGTAGAACCATTTAAAAGCATTTAAAGGTAGAAACTGCACACTTAAACGGTCAGAAAGCAAAAACTAATATCTAACAAGTTGCTTATTTGTTGTTTGAACATTTACAGGAAAAAGTGAAACACAAGGACAAGAGGCAGTGAATGTATGCTGACCATGAAGTCTGAGCCAAAGAAAAACATAGCACCTTCATGTAACAGGAAGAAAGAGTAAAAGAGGAAAAGGAAGAAAGAGTAAAAGAGGAAAAGGAAGAAAGAGTAAAAGAGGAAAAGGAAGAAAGAGTAAAAGAGGAAAAGGAA
>JBCJKH010013356.1:0-14918 GCA_039877255.1 Loriculus beryllinus | reverse complement strand
ACCTTAGTTACCGGACTGTTCTTATCTCAACCCGTGGGAGTTACATTCTTTTGATTCTCCTCCCCATCCCTCCAGGATTTCGGGGGGGGAGGGAGGAACAAGGGGAGTGAAAGTGTGACTACGTGGTTCTGAGTTACTGACTGGGCTTAAACCACAACAATTGTCGTACTAAAAATTAAGGATTCTTTTTGGGAGAAGAAACTACCTTAACCACTCTCTCTGTCTTTTTAGCAAATTCAAAGCTAGCAGCTCTCCTGATTTGCTAGGTACCTCGTAGAGCTGAAGAGGCAAGAAAGAACAGGGCTGTTGTTTTTGTTTTACAATGGATAAGTGTTTGAAATAATGGTGTAAACTTGGAGCTACTTAAGTAATGCTGGTTTTATTTTTTGGTGTTTGAATAAAATGGTGTCTGGAGGATGCTTTTGTGCATGAATTCACCTGTGTCAGCTTCTTGGAGGCACCCTAGTGGGTTTGTAGGTTAAATCTATCCCTTCAAGTGTATTGCCACCGTCCTGTCACCTGCTGATCCTGATTTGCACCTCTAGAGGTAATCATGGTAACATGAATTGCTCTTGCTGCCTGATACCATATCTGGGGCACTGCGAGCACAGGGCTTCTGTTACTTGTCAGACAGCCTTTCCTGTGGCAAGGTAGAGAGACAAACTGAAGAAACAAAAAACCTGTAAGAGCAAATGTTGAATGCTTTGGGCTAAGAATGAGAGATGAGGGAATTGGTGAAAAAAATGAACAAAAAGATATGGCATCTGGAAACAGAAAATGAAAGTGTTGGAATTCCTGTAGTTTAATAGGAGGTTACTGAAAACTTGGAGTAATGTCTGGGAAGGTACTTGGAGATTTTACCTCCTTTGTATGGGGCAGGAAATATAAACATTACTAACCACAAACATGCAGATGTGCTAGAGATGGGTAGGGTACATGGCTCTGCAGTGGTGTGTCTGTGGATTCAGCCACCCTCATTAGACTGCCTGATCCCACATGGGTGTGTGGTATGTGCTCTTTATAAATACAAGAACTTAATCTATCTAGCTGTTACACATAAGTTTTCTCAAGAGTATTTTGTCAGTTCTAGCTCTCTACAGTGTAAGTTAGACACTGTAGATGTTAAATATAGCCACATTTTGCTTATGTGGACTGTGCATTTATTGCTGTGTGTGATTAAGCACTCTCTAGTGATAGTAGAGTTCCAGCAATGCAATTATATTCATGTGCTTAATGGAAACTAGAGTCCGCTAGCATTTGCAAACTAATCTTTCTGTGGCATGTACTCTGCAAAGATTAAATTCTGAAATCAGTTGCAATAAACATCTTTTAACAGTCATTAGAATTTACTTAAAGATGTAACAGCGAGTAAAGAAGGGGATAAGCAGTACCATTTCATTTCGGGTTTGGGTTCTGTTTTGGTATTAATGTCGGGGAGTTTTTAGTTTTTTGATTGTTAGGGGTTTTTTTTTAACAACTGTATTGATGCTCTATATTGGTCAATAATTTCTTTCTGGCAGATGCATGAAACCTGAAGATCATGCAAAAAGCCTCCAAACAAGTCATGGAGGAGTAAAAAAGTTCTATTAATACATTTTGCAGTGTTCACATAACCCAGAAACAACCTAGGCAAGCTGCTGTAGAGATTACAGTGAAATTTGCACAGTTAAATAATGCCACACGTCTTGAACTGTCTGCAGAGTGCACCAAAACTCATTTAAAACGTTAGCAGAGAGGAGGTATGAATTTTGATGGCAGATCCTCATTCGGTGTGTTTGGAGGTCTGCGAGCACTCCTGATTAGCTCTCGGAGGCTGTGAATAGTTAATTATTCAGCACGGAGTTCCTAAGTTCAAAACTCTAAGCACTCTCAGCAACAGATTGGTCATGTGAAGTCTCATTACACAGCCGTCTTTTGCAGTGCTACTCTGGACCTTGTTTCCCCTTCATTGTGAGTGACTTTAAACTTTGTTTTCCCAGAAAGATGTGTTTCTAATTGTTGTGAGCTAGATCTTTTGTTTTAACTATAGAATTTAATTTTTTTTTTGTTACATTTAAAATAAACTTTGTTACAGCTCCAGAATTTAAATTGCAAGCATATTTTTGGAGCCTTTGTGTATTATGTTTGAAATATATTTTAGCTTTCTGTGAATATGGCTCTATCCAAGCTTTTTAAAAGAATATTTATAAAGAATTAAGAAGCACTCATGGAGTAATACATCTCCACACGGTGTTTTGTTTCTAATGGTGAAATTCTGAAATACTGTTTCTTCCTTGTGACAATATTGGGGAATTGTGGAAAGTTATTTGAATAAAAGGGGATGCTGTGCTATGTGTTGTAGGACATGAGAGTTTTGCCTTCAGAATTTACTTTAACATAAATATATTAAGAGATGTAGAGAATTTTCCATTTATACCACTTTGGTTTATTTTTTTTTTAATTGAAATAAGAAACTTCCTTATTGATGACTCTTTGCATTCAAGTGTATCCTGGCTTCTCACCAAGATGGCAAAGGATACCGAGAAAATTAAAATAGGAAGCTGGCTTGGGTGAAAGGAAAATATAAAAGCATGTTGTGACTGAAGTGCCAAGAAAAATTACAACACAGCAGAACTGGTTATACTGCTATGTTACCATAATGAAGTAAATAGATTAAATCTGGTAGGATTTGTTTGAATGTGTTTAAAAAATAATAAGAAAAATCTGGGGAAGAAAAGTGTAATTATTCCTTTTGCCTATCTGTCCTCTCCATTAAACATACTGTCAGTGCTATTTGACTTCATCCTGAATGGTACAGTTATTTCTGTTTGTACTAATCCAGTAAATCTGTTTGGAGAATGCACAAATAGGGTCCTTTGCATAATCCAAGGGAGAAAAACAAGTAACTAATTTTTTAGTTTACACTTTCTAAATGTGTTTTAAAAACCCTTTTTTGTTTTGGGCTTGATGTTTATTGGGTTGGGTTTTGGTTTATGTTTTGTATGATGCATACCTTATCCTGTTGTAACTTCAGCACTGATCATATGTTTGATATTGACTCACCTCTTCTTTGCACATATCACTTGCGCAGTCCAAGTGAAAATTAAGTGTGTATCATTCCTGTTCTGAGACTCGTTAGTTTGCCAGTGTGGAATCATATGTATAAATGCATACTTGACTTTTCATTTTTATCCATTTATTTCAGAAGAAAATCTAAAGCACCGCCTCCTCCATCTGAAGCAAAACCCATTGCCATTTCTCCATTTGATAACACAGAATCAGCCAACCTCATCATGGAACAGAAAGAGAATATAATTGATAAAGATATTGAACTATCAGTGGTCCTGCCAGGAGATGTGATCAAGTATACTACAGTTAATGGGAGGTAAGTTACACAGAATGACATTTTTGTTGAATTTCTTGCTCTGGTTTACTTCAGTCTTCATCCAGGTTTTAATCACTCAGTAAAATACATGAGTTCTGTAAGTGAACATTGGGTGGATTAAAAGGTGAAGGGTCTAGAGGACAAGTATTACAAGGAGCAGGTGAGGGAACTGGGGTTGTTTAGCCTTCAGAAAAGGAGGTTCAGGAGGGTCCTTATCACTCCCTACATCTACCTGAAAGGAGGTTACAGTGAGGTGGGTGTTTGTCTCAAGTAGCAAGCCATAGGATGAGAAGAAACGGCCTCTAGTTGTGCCAGGGGAGTTCAGCTTGGGTATTAAGAAAAAATTCTTCACAGAAATGGTTGTGAAGCATTGGAAAAGTCTACCCAGGGAAGGGGGGGAGTTTCCATCCCTGGAGGTATTTAAGAGATATATAAAATGGGGCACCTAGGGACGTGGCTTAGTGCTAGGATAATGATTGTACTCAGTGCTCATAAAGGTCTCTTCCAACCTAAATAATTCTATAATTCTGCTATGATTTTGAGGTAAGTGTGTAAATATATACTTTATACATTCACCTACTTTTTGGAGAGACTTTCTATTCTCTCCAAATTGTGTATGGCACATATCAGGATGTGTAGCCATACTTGTTCTTTCTAGTCACTGCAAATCTCTAGAAAAATGTAGGCCTGTATGAGTCACTGAATCTCCCTGCATCAGTTTTCCTTCTTGGACTTAAAAATGAATTCCTGAATCCTGTTTGGGTACAAAGTAGCACTTGCACAGCACTACTACCTGTAGACTACTAGCAGTCCTAAAACATGGCGTCATCACTTCAGACAAAATCTGTAATGCTTTAAAGATACAGTTTCTAGCTGTACAGCTTGGATTTTTTTTCTTTTCTTTTTTTTTTTCTTTGATTTTTTTTTTAATTTACTAATATTGTTTGTTTAAGCTGGTTTTAATTTAAAATACATATTTTAGTCTGATAATTGGTAGTGTAGGTTGTGTGTATAACTCTCAAGTGACCTTTAGTTCAGAAAGACCTGGACATTGACTGGTGTTGAAATCAGAAATCCTGGGATTTGAAATATTATATTAATTATCCTGGCAGGCCTACCAAGAAGGCTCCTATGCAAAGCTGTGTATGGATGAGAGCAATTAGGATTCCAGCTTGTTGCTTTCCTGAGATAAACTATTTGTATATTGTCCTTGCGTTAGTGTATTGCCAGTGTCTTTGCTGTTGAAAGCAAGGAGGTAAATTTATTTATTTATTTATTCAAATTAGGCAATGTAAATGTAGAGTTACAGCTACTTCTCAATGAGAGATAGTTTGGCTTGAGTCTGTTTATATGCTTTGTCATTGTTCATGAGGTTGTTTTTCAGAAATCAAATACAAGCATGTTCTCCAGAGCTGCAGTGGGTGAACTTTTGTTGCTACTTCTTGCCTCACTTCCCAACTGCATGTGATTTTCAGGATAACTTAAATCTGAGGTTATATTTCTCAGAATAAATATTGCGAAATAATTGGTGGCAACTGTGATGTTTTATGGTGCTCTTGCACCTGTTTGCAGGAAGGAATACTGTCTGCTAACATGGTGCCTTGTTCCTTTTTTTAAATTTCTTAAAGGTGAGACTCCACATGTACGCTATCAGGCACTTCTCTTCCTTCTTTTCACTCCCTTTGTCCACACTTACGAGTACCAAGTGCCCACTGTCTCACTTTGCTGAAAACAAAGTGCCAGAAAGGAACATTGCACGTATCTTTGCTTGGTCATTATATTGTGTAGAATTACTCCCTGTTCAAGCCAGGCCTCACAAGGCTTTTCAGGAAGCCCACTTATTTCCTGACCAGTTTTATTATCCCACAGTTACTGTTTCTTTTTTCAGTCAAGACCCTCTATGTAGTTGATTTCGTAAGTGGCTTTCTTGCAAATAAGAACCTATATTAGGACTGCTGGGCTCACTTGGAATGACGGGGAACCTGCAGGTCACCATGAAACATACTTCAAACTGTCTTTTCTTCTAGTTTTGCACTGTCTTGATAGTTGTATTTTATGGACAAATTGGAAGATCTTTGTAGAAATTACATAAATTGCTAATTTGTCCCTTTCCTGTTCATGATCAGGGATAATCAGCTTCAAAGCTCCCAAGGAGAGAATGCCTTTCAAAATCTCATACTAGAAAAGGCAAAACTGTGAGTTTGTACAGCCATGTGCTCAGATGTCATAGTCCACTAGAGTAAACTTCTCTACAGTTCTCAGATGATGTTGGGTTGGTTTGCTCCCTCCTTTTTCGTAGTGGCTAGTGAGAGCTATGTTGAACAAAGTGAGGGGTTGCACAGCTAAATATCCTGAATGAGCAGAAGTAGGCAGAAGAGGATCAGAATGAAATCTGAAAGAGATTTTATAGAAGATTACAAGAGAGAATAATTTTTGATCTTTGAGTTGATCTATGAGCAACTAAAGCAAACAAGTGAGAAAGGAAGGAGGACTGAAATAACTCATTCCTCATTCTGAAACTTCAAGCATAGGTGGATTCTCTTATTTAAGCCTAAACACCAATTTGTAATAATTGATGATAGTGATTCAATTCAGAATCTGATGGTGGCATTCATACTCTCCTGTCATCAGCATTCCTGCAGGGGGTACAGCAAACTATTATTTAAAAACAAAGAGACAAACAGCCTTCCCCCCCCCCCAGAAAAAAGCCCCGCAGGGTAGGAGCAGTGAGTGGTAAGAAGTGAAGGTCCACTGTTCAGGCAAAGGAATGGGTCAAGATTTGAAGCCCAAGAAGAAAAAAGACCCACAAATAACAAAAAACTTGAACTATTTTATTTAGCAGCCTGATCATTTTGAGTTAGTATTTTTGTTTTCCCACAAGGAAGAACTGCAAAGAGTGAGAAAGTGTTATCAAAATGGAACAATTAGTTTAAGTTATATACATCAGTAAATTAACTTAGAATTGGCAAGGGCCAATATAATAGTGACGTGGAAATGGTGTGTCAGTTTTGCAGGGCAGCATGTTTAGAGCTCCAGTTTCTGATGACTTAGCTTTGCTGAATTTGTTTTCTTAGAGTCTTTTGTGAGTTTACATTTATCCATTCTTGAGTGTTTTCGGTCATTAAGATGCTCTTAAATAAACCGTTGGTTTACTCCATATAGCTGGCTAGTGAATAATAAGCTTTGTGGTGTTGCCCTACTTTTCAAAACTTATTGTACTTACATTTGTTAGTAAAAAATGTCTTTTTAGTGACTAGGATTAGTAAATAGTTTTGCGAGGAAGGCCATGAAGCCATGGGCTTAAGTAATTGGAGTTCTATAGAAAGCCACATTGTGTGTAGGTTTCTTCTCTTTCCTTTCTCCCTCCCCGATAGGAATACTCTTGGTGGCTGCTGACAGAGGTTTTTTTTGTTCAATGGTGCTTACTGTGAGTCTCATGATGGGAAGAAAGACTTTGTTCCTGAAGTTTGGTTATGTAAGAATCTCCACTTTCTGTTTTTTTTTACATAGCAGGTTTCTAGCCCTTGATTTTAGAGAGGAGTGGAGAAATGTGATGGGGGTTTTTAACTTTAAATACTTGATCCAGTCACTTCAAATACACCTTTCAGTGTTGGTTACAAGCATAATATTGTAGGTGAAGGTTCAACTTTAACTAGTCAGTCAGGTGATGTAACAAAATACTACTAGCAACTTTTTATTGGTGTTTAGTCAGGTAGGAAGAACCAGAAGCAAAGAGATGAGAAAAGAGGGGGTGCGGCAATATGTAAACAAATGTATGATCAGAGATTTCCGGAAAAGTTAAGTAAGGTAATGAAGGTAAAGAAGTCGCAAATAAAGATTTTACTGAAATTAGATAGAGGAAGACAAGCAGATGAGGTACTCTGAGACAGCTGATGGCCACTTCTTGAAGTTTTACTAAATATTAATCATGGAAGCTGTTAAATGTACGTGATTTATGTACCTGCAATCCTTGAAGGCTTTAGCAAAACATAGTGTTGCAAGTTTTGAAGGATGTGATTACAAAAGAGATTGCTTTTTATATCACAGTAGGGATATCTGTCTAAAGCAGTTGTTGAAGGTGTCTTGGCTTCCAGTGGAGGGGGGAGACGGGACTTAGTCTATCATCCTCCGGTCAAGCAGGTAATTTCTGGAAGTATCAATGGAAAGCAAATTTGCACCGAATCACTGTTTTCATGTACTAATTTGCATATACCTGTCTGTTGTTTGTGAGCAGCTGTTTCTCATTTACCATTCTGTCACTTGTTGTGACTCTGGTTAACGTGAGGGGTTTCCCTTGTCACCACGGTGCATTTCCATAGGATGGCAAAAAGCGATTGTTGGTTGTGAATTCTTGCCATGGTCATCTTCAGTGTTTTTACCCCTCTCTGATAACTGAAAGCCAGAGGGAAGGGCAGCTATTGAAAATAGTGTATGTAAATGCACCAGAAAAAAAGTAATGGGTAACTTATTGGCTAGGCTGATAACTGGAAAGGTTGCTACAGAAGTAGTGTCTGTGGTCTCTTCTGGGTCCCTGCTTGCCTGTCCTGCCAGTGACATGGGGGAATGACATGATTTGCATTTGCACCTGTTATTAGGGCCAGAAATGCAAGAAATAAAGTAGGTTTTTTTTCTTTCTTCTAACTGGAGCAGGTTTTGATATGTGGGAGAGAAAAATTGAAATAAACTCTGGTTTAGCTGTGTGAAAAGGGAGGTATAGTTAGTTTTCTGCAGTGCTCAGTGCACTACTCATGGTATTCCTCAGGATATATATGTCATCTAGATGAAGGCACGGGGAATATGTTACATTCTTCTATACCTTTTCAGACCATCAGATAGCTGTTTTTTTGACTCCTTGGTGCTTCATTTCTGTATGTTTTTTGTTTATTGTTCCTTCTGCCTTTGTCTCCTGAGGCAAGTATTCTTCTGCCATTTAAGGGAGAAGAATTTTTGGGGGGGATAAGGGGAGCCGGGAGATGGATGGGAAGTGACAGTCCTGCAATAACTATATCTGTCAGCTTTCAAACCGTTTCCATCTTCTGGAAGTGCAGTGTGTGCACCAGATAGTCCAGCCCTGCTTCTAGAAATCAGAAGACAGCTTGCTTAAGGAACATTTGTTCTTTAAGACTAAATGAAAACAGGAATGATATTTCAGGGTTAAAGGGGGTAGAAGAACAGTGTTCACAATAATCTCTAATGTTGAGTCATTTTTAATTCTTTTACAGAGCCATATCATATAAAAAGTCTGGTTTAACTTCCAACTTAATAAACGTATTGACTGTCTTCATACTGTCTATAGTTCTGCTTAGCTTGATGGATCTTTGTAGAAGCTATCTATTTTCACATTTGGTTATGCTATCAATACTTGCGTCTGTTTTGAGATTACATCTAGAATTTAAGATTTCTGATGAAGCCATACCAGCCAAACCTTTTATTAATTTTCCTTTGGACACTTCAGTGTCCTTTTCAACATAGCATTTGATTGCTTCACAGACTTGTAAGTTCTTTTCTTAATATCCTTGTGAGACAGAGCAGGTGGTAGATTTCCCTCTTTGTACTTGTAACTGGAAGAGGCAGAGAACATCAAAATGAAATAAATGCTCCTTACAGATGATTGCCCAACTCTACAAACTGAGGAATGAGCAGTTGCAGTGACCTGATATTATTATAACTTTATTCAGTTGCTGTAACATGCAAAGTTAGGATACTCTTCTTACCTTTGGTCTATTTAATCATCTGTGATGCTTCTGTTTAAAGTACAGCTTTAATAAATCTATTCCAGTAGCAGCTGGGAATGTTCAGCTTATCTTAATGTGCTGTTCTGCGTGTTCTTTATTGAGCACTGAGCGAACAATGATGCACAGTTCATGACTACATATGAAAAATTTGCTTTGCCTACTTCATTGTGAGAGGGACATCTACTGCATCACACAGAGCTTCTAAAATAAAGTTGCATTCAGCTTCTACATTGTTATTTAGGTTCTTTCCGCTGTCTGTACTAAACACCTGGCTCTTATTTGGGATTCCTAATGCAAGATCTCCTTAAAAGCTGGCTTCCTCAAACTTGTTTTCTCCTGTTTCCTCCAAATAGCTCCTGCTTGGTATTTCTGAAAAGAAAGTACCTTGTAACCTCAGAATAGATATAAAAATGTCAATCTTTAGAGAGAAACTGTTCTTAACGAGTAGCGGGGTATTTATCACCACTGCTAAGTTCCCATCAAAACCCAAATGAGGTAGCTAATGCACATGTCCCTGCTGACCTCAGGAAAAGCATCATTTCATACAAGAAAAAATTTCTTCCTTTGCTCAAGCACATGGCATACCTCTGTGCAAGCTGGTTTCATTTTCTGTTTAGTGTATTCCTTTGTTTTTTTTTGGCTTTGCCTTCTTTTTTTTGCTGAGTTTTTTTTTTTTTTTTTTTTGGTCTCTTTTTTATGTTGAAGATATTTGAAGTTGGTGGCTGGCAATAATTATTTAGTCATGGAAGGGAAAGGATGACTTGGGTTAAATGTTTAGCAGCACATTTTGTTATTGCCTGTTTAATTGTAGTCTGTTGTGACGGTTCCATTTGTCTTTTACAGGAAGCCCATGATGGACTTGCTGATCTTTCTCTGTGCACAGTATCATTTAAATCCATCAAGTTACACTATAGAGTTGTTATCAGCAGAAAATAGCCAGATTAAATTCAAACCTAACACACCAGTGGGACTGCTTGAAGTGGAAAAGGTGATTTTAAAGCCAAAACAAATGGATAAGAAGAAACCTGCTCCGGTTATACCAGAGGTGAGAACTGAAATGAAAGCATGTTGAGAAATTAGAATCACTATTGGATTCAACAAGTTGAGCTCATAGGTCAGCCTCTTGTTGCAGCATTTCCTGTTGTCTGTCATCCTCTCACCATGCACCCCTGTGAAATGCTTGGCTCCATGTTCTTGATAACCTCCTCCTAGGTAAAATACATTTCAGTTTGTTGCAGAAAACATCTTTGCTGTGAAAGAAGGAAACATTAGAATATTATTTGAATTCTCATGCCTTACCGTCCTTTTGACAAATTCTGCAGATGAAGTGTGGCTGAATACAGCCTTCTATAAACTGAAAATCAACAACTTGAACCATCTGTCATGCTGTGATATATATGCCCTTCTGATTGTATGTTCATTTTCCTTTAATACATACTGTACTTTTTTGTTGTTAACCAGGTTTTTTTTTTATATACCCTTGAGAAGGCAGGAGGTTTTAGAAGTACTAAAGCAACTTCTGGGTGTTGCTTCAATCTTTCCTTCCAGCTTTGTTGTTCTGCTGTAGAGAAAAATCCTGGGGATTAATTTATCTAAAGCACTTAAACGGGGCCAGCAGAACTCTTCTGCTGCCCTCCTACTTTCATCCTACTTGTGTACATGCACATGCTCCCATGGCTCATTGGCTGACTTTTACAGCTCCATAATGTAACCTAGTAGAGCATCTCACTCCTGGAATGTGCTCTGTTGGACAGGCAAATGACAGATGCTGAAGAAGGAGCAGACTGTTTTGTGTGCCCTTTTCTTCTGTAGCAGGAAATCACAAAATGGTTTCTCTTGTAGTATTGAATCAATAACATTGGTGAAGTTGGCCACAAGTGGAATTCCTGTGACTGCTATAAGGCTGTTATAAAAATGCCAGTTGTTTCAGAATTTGTGGTGGTACTTATTGGAATTTTCTTCTCTCCAGCAAACAGTAAGGGTAGTGATAAACTACAAGAAGACACAGAAGACAGTCATAAGAGTTAGTCCACATTCACCTCTTCAAGAACTCATTCCAGTTATCTGTAGCAAATGTGAGTTTGATCCTTCACACACTCTATTGCTGAAGGATTACCAGTCTCAAGAGCCCCTTGATGTGACAAAATCTCTTAATGACCTTGGACTAAGAGAATTATATGCCATGGATATCAGTCGAGGTAAGATAACTTCTGTGAACTGCAGAAAATTATAGAAAAAATAATTACTTAATATTTAAATAATGTATACATTTTGTTGGGATACTTTTACTTTTGAAGAAATTTATTTCTAGCATATAGAAAATGGGACAAGTTTATCTGTAGTTATGTCTGAGAAGTGCTATAAAGAGGTCTTATTTTCTAACAAAGTGTTAGGCACCAGTAAAGATAGCTAAGTACAAATCATCACTTATAACTTCTTCCTTTCCTTCCCCCAAAAGATAAACAACACTATTTCTCTGAGCTTATAAGAAGATACAGGACCATGATGAGCTGAGAAGTACAAAAACATTACAGAAATATAGTTTTATTTTAAAATTATTTAAAATTTTGAAAGTGTTAGAATATTCTGATGGTATTTATGTCTATTTGATTGCTATTTGCTAATTTTATAGATTGTGAAGGAATAATAATCTTTTTTAATTGTGGCCCAACAGGGGCAAAATGAACTAACTAACTTCCTTGTATCTGTACACATTCCTGTTGCCTGCTTTTAACTGTATTTGTAGACCTGTCTTTTTCATGAAGGGTTTATTGTACTATGAGTAAAAACTTTGTACAGTGTGGTTTGTTCTGTTTCGGACATTTCTCACAGGAAATCTTACCTCATACAGAATGCAGTAATACTGGCTTACTCCTGTTCTTGACTATTCTATTTGCTTGTTCTCCTTTCCAATCTAAAACCTTGGGGGGTTTGTTGAGCACTTTTTTGTCTTTTTCCTCATTTCTGCCTGATATGATAACCTTAGTATTTGGTGCTTACAGTTTCAAGAGTTCTCTCAATTTGCAAGTGCCAGTTATCTTGAATAACAGGAGAATGAGAAATCTGGAAAATGTCTTTTTTTCCATGGAGAAAACAAACATGAAATATTTTTTTTTTCTTCCCCACTGGAAAACAACGTATTTTAACTTGCCTAAACATGTTCCTTGGGCTGCATGTGCCCATAGTGCATTGTCTTGTTTGTTGTCTGGCTGCTGCTTTCATCTACGGAGTAGCAGAGCTGCCTTTTGAGCAGTATGACGTGTGCTTCATTTGAATCAACAGCCAAAAATCCTTAGGAGGGAATATGAGGGCATATCTGCTTTCTACACAGCAGTGCCTGGCTAGGAACTGTTCTCTTGATACGAAGTAGCTCAGCATTTCAATTTTGCAGACAGCTTCAGAGCTTTACATTTTGAGCTTTCTTTATGAAAGCAAGTGGTGAAGTGTGCCTCATAGCAGAATTTAAATTCGTATTTTATTTTATTCAGGTTATATTTGAATTTTACATTCCTCTTTGTTTTCCAAGTTTGGGCTGCCTTACAATCTGAAACTTACAGAGCAAACTCTTCAATATACTGATTTTTTTTTTTCCATCAGAAATAAAAGTGAAGACTCTCTCCTTATTTACAAGATTTCTGTCTGTGTTTTATGTCTTCAGACTCAAGTTCTTAAATGGTTTTTAATGTTTAGATAATAAAGATACACATCCTTTTACTTCAGGAAAGTACCTAGTTACGTTTTCCTAGTGATGAAGATTGAGCTTGACTTTCTATGTTTGTAGCTTATAACTGCATCCTTGATTCAGATTCACATTTTCTGTCTTTCTTTTTGTCCTTCTATAGCCACATCACCAGCTGATTTAAATTTATCGTCTTTGCAAGGTATGATTTACTGAAATAGGCAGTGAAACTGTAGCACTTATGTGACATTACAGTCTGCTGCTATTAGAACATCTGCTTAACTGTGACATAATTATCCTATCATAAATGCATATTTAGAAAGATAATACAGAAATGGATATACCCAGCTATACATGAAGTATTTCTGTATAGTTCTACTCTGGATTGATTGATTAGATTTACAGTCATGTTTATATTAATACTTGTACTGAGACCCCAAAGGGGCCTTTCTGATTTCTTCTCCTCATTGCATTTGCATTCAGTGGGATGCCTTGAACAAAGTTAAATCTGGTAAAAACTTAGAGACAGCCTTTAGGTTTACAAATCATCTGCATGAAGAAGACAATGTAAGGAGAGTAAATTCTGCAAGGTACCACAATGGACTTGAGTATCTTTACTATGATTGCCATGCAGTTACCTGTGCCACACCTATCATGTGTTTTGGTGATCTTTCTCCAGAGCCATACCATGTGCAGGCTTGTGCCTGACTTGTCCCACTTCACACTTTGCCATGAATTTAAACTGAATTGAGAGCTGGACAGGCTGATGCTCTTTTTCCCCTCTACATGACCCATAATGTGTGACAGGTGGGATAGGCTAGATTAAGTGGTAGGGGTATTAACAGCAGCTGAAACTCAGCTATTCCGAGCTCTGAGAAAGAAGGAAGAACATGGGTGGTAGGAAACCTGTTAATTTTGCAGCATTTAGGAAAAACTATTAACATAGGTGATTTACAATCTGGTTTGTATATCCTTTCAAGGATGAAGGATGTGAAATTACAGTGAAATAGTAAGAATGGAGGAGAAATAATCTGTGCAATAAATAACATCTAGAATTATTGTGTTCTATTTTAGACTCCTACCAATCTGAAAACCTAGATGTTCTGAAGGAGAAAGAAAACAAAGGATTTTTCAGCTTTTTTCAACGAAGCAAGAAGAAAAGAGAACAAGTAAGGTGTAACTTTGAATGTGATTCTAGAAGTTTTGCTTATATATATTAGCAACCAATCACTGGTGATCATTCTTCAGAGATTATAGCTAACTTGGATTGTTTTCTTCCTGCCAACCCCCACCCTGCACACCAAGGCTTCCAGTGCCCCAGCAACTCCACTGATGAGCAAGCCAAGACCAACGTTTATCACAAGATCTAACACTGTTAGTAAGCAGTATGATTCAAACACTCTGCCGTCTGAAATGCCAAAGAAAAGAAGAGCTCCTTTACCGCCTATGCCAAATCCTCAGAGTGCTCCCCAGGAACTTGCACAAGCCCAAATCAGGCCAACATCTGATATTGTGAAATCTAACAGCTTTGATAGCAATGAACAGGTTAGTTATGTCTGTTTCACTTCTCTTAGGAAGTTTAGACATCATAATCCTGATAACCCTGTTAATACCTGCTGAGGCTTGAAATAAACAGGAAAGAAAAGTTTAGTACTTTCTTTTAAAAATCTTAGTTGGAAAATAACTACAGAAATGGAAAGATGCGTTCCTTTTAGACTTTATATTGTGTATCCAAAAGAGCTATTCTAAATAGTATTTTGAAAAGGTAAAACCGATTTCTTATATAAATTGGTATTGTGAGCACCTTTTTGTTCTTGTGGATGAATAGGTTTTATATTTAAATGGGAGAACATTGTCTCACTTTATCATATCTAGTAATTGATGTTTTGATATTTCCAATGATGTTTGATGTTTTAATTACATGTGATAATGAGAAGATTGTTCCACTACTAAAAAAAGATGAAAATCTTGGGGACTAGTCTTTGCAATCTTATGCTCCCAGCAAGTTAAAGTAAGGTTTTTATTTTAATCCAATAGTTATATCATTAATTGAAGTTATGAGATGTGGGCTACATATTTAAGTAACCTATATACCCCATGCTGTGCAGGAATTCTGCCAAAGAATTTGGGAGAACTGATG
>JBCJKH010013353.1:8425-25714 GCA_039877255.1 Loriculus beryllinus | reverse complement strand
CTGTTTCAGTCTGAACCCATCACCCCTTGTCCTATCACTGCAGTCCCTGATGAAGAGTCCCTCCCCAGCATCCTTGTTGCCCCCTTCACACACTGGAAGCTGCTCTGAGGTCTCCATGCAACTTCTCTTCTCCAGACTGAACAGCCCCAGTGTTCTCAGCCTGGCTCCATATGGGAGCTGCTCCAGTCCCTGATCATTCTCATTGTCTCCTCTGGACAGTGTTCCCATTAGTTTCCATCTCCATTATTTTTTTTCCATCAGGACTCCATTTTTTCTTGACAAGGGCAAGAAGAGCAAGGTAAGAAGCCACCAGGTCATCATGCCAAGGTATTATCACTGCTATAATTACCCTGCTAACAGCCTCTATTACACCCCAGCACATGAGCTGATATCACCCCTGTTTGTTTGTGTTTGGTTTTGGTTTTGTTTCCAGGGCTTCATCCCACTGGAGGCTCCCAGTTATCTTTAGATCAAGTAATATCTGTAGGTCTTCCCTTTTCATCACACTTTTAGTGGCACGCTACCAACTTCTTTCTCCCTGAAGTCTGACGCTCCTGCAATCTCAGCCAGTCTGAAGGAGCTTTAACAACCCTAGCTCTGGTGGTTTTCTGATGCTCTGCCAGATCTCAAACCTTTCCAAGCCATTAGAGAGAGTTAAGTGGCTTTGCACTAGCCAGAGGCAAGCAATCCTACTGAGCTGATGCATCCCATGTCCAGACATCGCAACAGTGGACAGCCTTCACCAATGGTCAGACTCATTTAGTGTCCTATCTACACCACTATTCCTTCAACCAAACTGAATTATTCCAAGGATTTCTCAGTATGCCATGCCTTTCAAGTACGGGAAAAGCATTACAACATGCCTATGTGGACATCTCCATTTCAGCAAGCTACACTCAATCTGCCAAACAGCATTTCAGTGTTGTGAACACTGGAGTGCCAACCCTGCTTAACTATTGAGGCATAATCACCTTGAAATTAAAATACTGGATCTTTTCCAGTCTCATGGCTGTTAAGATATTGCTTAAATGTGCCTTGAACTGCCCAGTTACAAGAAAGGATCTGGCTGTAAGATATTGCTTAAATGTGCCTTGAACTGCCCAGTTACAAGAAAGGATCTGGCTGTAACCAGGTCTTGGTGGCTTCCACAGAGCCCAGTTTTCCCTCTATACCCAGAGAGGTATGTTTGCACTGTTCTTCTTTATGTGCCTGGTTTCTGACAGCAGAGCAAGATAAAAGAAAGATGAATTATGGTTTCCACTTTCACAGCTAAGCAAGCATTAGGGTGCATGTCTTTCCCTCCCTTTCCCACGGCACAGTACCAATCCAGCTTCTCCAGCTCAGTTGGCTTTGTGTCATCCATTGACTGTGGAAATCATCATTAGCAACGCTTCTCGAATTCCTGAGAACCCTTGAGGGAGCAGCTCCTTCTCGAAAGAGCCCCATTCCCAAACTGGGATAAAGGATAGGCTGCTGGGAATGGTAGCAATGCCCACGTGCATCGCCGTAATGAGCCTGTGACAAGCAAACCCTAGTCATTGAATCAGCTTGTGCACTCACCTCATCTCCATCCCCGAAGTCCCTGAGTGCTTCGCAGTGATTCACAAACTTCTCTGTTTTGGCTTATTCAGCTGGTTTATGAGAAATTGCATAATGCTGGGGTTTTTCCACCCTGGATCACAACAAACCCAACATAAAGGCTATCAGCTTTTCCTATGAAATATAGCATGCCATTGGCTCTGTCGAAAGGGAGGAGCAAAGCATTCCTCCCTAACTGCAAGCTTTTTAAGCTGCTTCCACAAATACAAGATTTTTAAAAATATGTAAATATATTATTAAGCCTGAAGCACATAAGTGAAATTTTCCATCAGGAATGAACTGTGGTGGGAAAATAGATCCATTTCTCCATGTTCAGTTTATTTCCCAGCTGCAGAATGCTTTACAGAAGAAGGCACAGCACTCTGCTTTGCCAGCATGACCCAGGACCTGAAACAAAACAACACATCCAAAACCCATACTTGGAAGCACCACCTCCATGCTCACCTCCATGGGCCTTTCAGTAACTCCCATGCCCAGCAGCAAAGCACCAGGGCTCAGTTCTTAACTAACTCCCTGGGAGCCAGAAATTGAGCTTGTTATTGCGCTGGTTTTGGGAAAAGAGACATGCTTTGGGCAAAACCAGCCATGCCAGTTTCCCACCTGCCAGCCCAGTAAACCATGGCACAGGCTTGGATGCTCCCGAGCCAACACACGTGGAAGCCCAAGCCTGCTGCCACTTGCATCTTGACTGTTGTTGCCCAGTGCAACACGCATAACACAACCCAGCTCTTGGCTCATGGAGCCAGACTTGAAGGAACAAACATACCTTGTCACATTCCCCATCCAAGCCCTGGCATGGGGCCATGCCTTGCAGTACAAGCTGTGTTTTTCCTTTTCCATGGGACCAGCCCCAGGATATAAACCTGAAGAAGAGGTGATGTATGATAGGAGTTTGCTCACTGCGGTGATGTCACCTCCTTGGGGAACTTGTTCCTCTACAAATCCCAATCCAGACTGGAGCTGAGCTCTTCCCTGGGCACCCCAAGGGAATCCGCCCACAGGACCAACAGGTAGCCGAGGGTGGGAAAAGATATAAAGCTTCCCGGGAGCTGCTCTTCTTTACTGTCCTCACTGCACGGATCTGCTCTCAGCATGAAGACACTGCTGTTTGGGCTCCTGCTTGGCCTGGCGTACATGGAGTTGGGTAAGACAGCTGCATCCCCAGTAATGCGGGGACTCCCTTTGGAGATGCTTGGGAGGGGAGGGGAAAGGCATCAGTGGTAACCGCCAGGTAGGAGAAAGAACGCCTTCATGTATTTAAGAAGGTCAATTGAGAGGGTGAATGAGGGAAAGGGATATGTACTCCTGGTGGGGAGAGCTGTGATGTCTGACTGAGAGCAGGTCACATCATTTGGACACATAGGTGGCCACCCATCACCCAACCCTACTGACACCATACCCTGGGATGCAGGGGACCAGCATGCTGCTTTATAAGATTAAGGTGCAAATAACAGCCACAAGGCACAGGGCAGAAAGAGCATGGGCAAGAACCTGAACCAACAGCCTCTACTTAAGCTGCCAATCTGTTGCCTCAGGGACAGGATGAGATATGATCATCCTGAGCTCCTGCTGTTCCTAATACAACCCAGATGAGTGTTGAAAGCGCTGAAAACCAGAGGGTGAGGCTTCAGTATAGATACGGGTGAGGGTATGAGAAATAACTCCAAGGACGATGGAAAGGTTCATTAAACCACCAGCTCCAAGGTTTTGACTTATTTCTAGACAGTAGGATATAGGTGGAGATTGGAAATTCCCCTGAGTGTGTTTGGATTTGATCTCTGATGGGTCTGGATCTCGAACAAAGTGGCAGCAGGGATTGGTCATCTCTGTGTTCTTACTCCATCTGTTTGTGACCCACTGCAACTGCATCCTTGGGCTGGAACAGAGTCATACTTGGGGTGACACCAACCCAGTGGGTTTTAACCTACAGCTCAGAGATCCTCAGGCTGCTTTCATGGGCCTCTGGAATATCTCAAAGGAAATGTAGCCTAAGCAGGATTGAACACCACCATCCGGAGGCATGGCTTTATGGATATCACTCTCAGGGCTGCAATTGGAAGAACACTGAAAGGCATACACCCTGCAAGTCATTATGCATGGAAGTGTGTTGGGTGTCTTCTTCAGGCTGCATTGCTTTTATTAAACCCCCTACCTTCATTCTTCTTTCCACTTGTCGCTAAAGCAAACCCAAGTGCTGGCTGAGCTCTTGGTCAAACCCACATTTCAATACCTGCTGGTGCTTTCCTGCTTTTCAAGGTATTCTACATATTATGTGTTTCTTTTTCTCCTGGTTCTAAATCCTTCCTGGTTTTAATGGGATTACTGAGGAACCGACAGACCAGGTCTCAAAATGCTTTATCCATCCACAGGTCTCAAAATGCTTTATGGAAAAAGGGAGGCATAACTAGCCATTGCTTTAGAGTTGAGATGGATGCAGAAATAGCTTTCCTGGCATGATCCAATGTGAGGCAGCTGATCTAAGCACAGCTCTTGCAGCTGAGGAATATGTCTGTGACCAGAAAGCATTGTTGGATAGTAATGAATGGTGAATTACTGGCCTCAGATCAAGACACAGCACTGTCTTCTATAATCAGTTCTTCTGTTCTGGTCCTTGTGGGTTTAGGCTTTTCCACTGCAACCTTCCTACAAAACCAGTGTCTTCTGAGTGCCTCATCCAGAGCCAGTGAAACTATATTATTCTTTAAACCTGCTTTTAACTGGAAGTAACTCCGAAGTAACTCCCCAGAGCCCATAGCACTGCCCTGCTCATCCATGAAAATGGTGACTTTTGGGAACCAGCTCAACCCAAATGTTGCAGATCAGTTTCTCAGATGCTTTAAGCACTGATCCATCCACATGGTGGCCAGTCCTACCCACTCACAAGCATCCAAGTGCTTGTCAGGCTGACAATGTGTTTTCTCTCTCAGTGGCCCCTACATGTTAAAATACATATTACATAAATACATATGTTAAAATATATGTTACATACATATATATGTTACAAATATATGTTCCATAAATACATGCAGCACTATATGTTAAACATACAGTTCTATAAATTTTTATATATTCTATATATATTCTATGCGTATAAAACAGCCTCTCATGGTCATTTGGAAGGGATCTATCAAGCTCCTCAGGCCAGGTAAAAAGGGAAGGCTCCACTGCACCAGATTACAAAGGGTATGGTCACAAGAACATCACCACTGCTTAAAAATTCCTTCCTTGTCTACAAAGAAGGCTAAGAAAGTCTTTGCATCGTGTAGGCTCTATTTCACAGGTGAATTTTCCAAAGGAGTCATTAAAATAAGTAAATGCCCTGAAAACTCTAAATGCAAGAGTTCAAAAGCCTGCCTTCAGAACTGCTCCTCCTTATCACAAAGTCCCAGAGGTTGCTTTCTAGCAGTGGATGGTGCAGAATGGGAACCAGAAAGCATCGTCTCGCTGCTATTTTACCAATAGATGGCAGTGGACACATTTGGATGGCTCTTTAGCTGCTGTGCTGGTCTCTATCAAGGATAGCAAACACCAAACCGGACTGGTTTCTGTCATCAAGCCACACCAGCACGACTCTAAACGATACGAACCCTCTCTATTTGCTGGCTGCGGATGGACAGGGCTCATACCGAGGAGTCTGAGCAACTACTGTGATCAATGCTTGCATATGTAAAAGTGTTCCTCTGTCAGCAGACAACCGGCAAGAGCTTTAGAGCATCACCTCTTTTAAAGAGCAGCAGTAGCTCCTGATGAAAGCAGGCTTTTTAGGCCACATACAGCCCTTTGGATCTCTGAGACAGCTCTGAAATGGAAATTCTGCTCTTGGTTACTCAGTTCTGTAGAAATCCCTATAAACAAGCATGAGGGAGCTGTGCCTGTGGGTGGAGGGATGGGAGAACTGCCAGTCTTTCAGTGCTGGCAAATGCTGCTCTCAGCAGAAGGTGTTGTTTTGCTTTGTGTTACAGCATTCCTTAAAGAGGATGCAAGAGATCCCTCTAAACCCCTTCTTTATGGGCTACTGAACCCTCAAGGTAGTGATCGTGCTCAACTCTTTCAACACCATCCTTGACCTTTGGTACTAGGGTCCCTTCTAAGCTTTACCATTGTCTCCAGATGTTAGTTTCAGAGACCACTGCACCTTGGTCAAGGGGGGAAGAAGCACTGGCCATCACATAGTCTCCGCTATAGGGAGAAGCCACAGGCTTGTTGCACCCGTCTCAGATCCCTTCTGTTCCTCTCTACAGCCCAGGCCTTACGATGTTACACGTGCAAGGAGCCAACGGACATTGCTAAGTGCAAAACAGTCACCCTCTGCCCCCCGAAATCCATCGTATGCACAACAACGTTGCATTCTGTCGACTCGGGTGAGTTTCACTGCTTGCTGTGAGTGCTCGTGGGGAGAGATTATAGAATCCTGGAATGGTTTGAGCGAGAAGGGAGCTTAAAGCTCATCCAGCTCCAACCCCTGCCACAGGCAGGGACACCTTCCACTAGAGCAGGGTGCTCCAGTCCCCATCCAACCTGGCCTTGAACGCTGACAAGGATGGGGCAGCCACAGCTTCTCTGGCCAACTTGTGCAGGAGCAACTCACCTGAACAAAGTAGATAGCGACTTGTGTCCCTTGTCCATGCTGGAATAAACTTGGAAGGAGCAGGAGGGAGAGAAGGAATCAACAGGGAGAAGTGGGGGACCTATTCCTACAAAAACGATTGCGGGCACCTATGGATTAGATAAGCTCAGTGCCTTATTTGCCTTTATTTATCTATAAACACCTTACTTTTAAGTCCCTTCCACTGCACCAAGTCAGTGTTTTTCAATGTCTGCACCTTCCTTTACCATTTCTTTCTCTTTCTTATCCCATCTGCCTGTTCCAGGTTACCCCTTTTTCGGCAACATCACCGTGACCAGAAACTGTGAGGAGGAATGTGTCTCCAACAATGGGATAGGGGCGAACAAACCCAAGTCATGCTGCTACACTGACCTCTGCACCGATGAAAACAGGAGCAGCAATGGGGTGGGACGCAGCTCTGCAGCACTGGGGCTGATGGCCATGGTTGTTGTCACAGTCCTCCAGTGCACTCTGTAATGCCACAAGTACCCATGCTCCAGCCAAAACACCCTTCTCTCTGCCGAGCTGAACTTTTAGATGCCTTGGGAATAACCTTCTTGTGGCTTCACCCATAGGAATAACCTTTGCTGATGTGTGGCTTCACCCATCTTCAGTACTGTGAATTCAAGTGGGCTCAAGCCAAGAGCCTGAGGAGCTGGACCTAAAGCCCTCACATCTTCAATTTCCAGCTGCTAAGCAGATTTTCCTCATCTTTAGCTGCTTCTGCTCCTCAGGACCCACATGTCCCTCTACATATTTCCTCTGTGGGGAGTGTTAGTGGATGAAGAGATGCAGCTCTGCGTAGCAGGATGCATTGGGCAGTGCCATCAAGACTGGTGTACTGGCATCATCCTCACCAGGAGCAGTGGCTGTATGCAACTGGATGTGGACACTGTTTTTTTCCTAGGTCTCCTCAAGCTTCCACACTACCTGTGCTTATGTACCTCTATTAAATCCCTGTGCACAGCCCTCAAAACCCCCTTAAATCTTCCACCAGGAGCTTGGCTTATTTTCTTCCCACTTTTGGTGCCACCTCCTGAGTCAGAGCAGCAGATGGATATTAGTCCCTACTTTACTACCTGCTAAGCAGAGTGTGGCTTCCAATTGCAGAGAGCTGGCACTCAATTCTGTCTAGAGCAAGCTATGGAATGAGTTCAGAAGGGCTCAGCCGTCATGTATTGAGATGGGTGTATTTCTAGAAAGCCAAACCCCTCAGCATTCCTTTGCCTGAGCTCAGGTTGCAATCGGAGCTCCTGGATTCCTCTTCCCTGATGTTTTATAGATCATTTCAAGCAACTTCTTCTGTTACTCTGTCCCCTTCCCCATCCCTCTGCAGCAGGGACAGTAGGAAAGGAAAAGCAATGATTATCCCAGACCCTCAGTTCTGGAAAAAGCAAACAGCTTTATTCATGGTGCTTAACAGAGCCGTTGGGTCCCAGCCGGGATTTGCTTTGTTCTCCGTTGGAGCCATTGTAAGATTGATTTTGATGCCCCCTCTGCTATTAAACTAGATGGAGTGGAAGCAGATACAAAGGAGCCCAGCTTGTAGCTCTCTCCAGTGGGGAAGAGCCAGGGAATTTACCATTTGACCTGTTCCTATTGCCAGGGCTCATCCTGGGGAGCAGAAGCAACAGCAGAGTGGAGCATGGGCACATCCCATGCACCATCCTTGTGTGTTCATGCCATTCTTTCAACTTCCTCTGTAGCCGATCTACTTTTATTCCATTTTTCACTCTGTTTCTCTTAGACACCAGCCAGGAAACCAAAGGAATAAGCAGGGGGGTATCTCTGTCTTCATTGCACAGGGGTAATTGTTTTTCCAAGGCCTGTCTCCGTACCATTTGCAAGATAGCTTTGACAAGGCGATTCATTCCTTGGCAGAGGGCCCACTGCAAACCTGGAGTCAGGATGATGAACCCCTTTGTTCTGGAGGTAAAATGCTCCCTGCTTCACTATAACAGAGACAGCATCCCTGAAACCCCCTTGCAATGCTGAGGTCTATGGGGGAAAAATGCCACTGAGAGGGTCATGACTGGGATTTGTTCAAATACTGATATTACACCCACACTCGCAAGCACAGAGCATCAGTTTCTGCTTCCTGCTCCTCTGCTTTCTGTTTCCCTGCTTCCAAAACATCTTGTGTTTGGGCAGAACCAAACCACCATCACCACCATCAACACCATCCTTAGACAGAGTGGTTAGGGTCGGAAAGGACTTTAAGATCATCAAGTTCCAAACCAGAGCCCCTTTTCTGTTCTGGGTTCATGCTCTGGAGTGAGTCCCCAGTGGCCTTTCCATGCTGGCTGCTAATGTGAGCTGAAATTCCTGCATCTATTGCCCATGCAGATGGGGTAGGGTCTGGATGAAGAGGGATGTGGAGGGTGGGGTTTCCTTCTGGGTGAGAATCTAGCAAATAAAGTTGGATCCTCTGGTTTTTCAGCCTGCAGCATCTTTCTTGCGTGCTCAGCATTCACCCAGAGAGGGAGCATGGGAGGGAGGGCAGGCCTCTGGCTGGTTGTACAGCACAACAAGCAGCACAATACGACACTGGTTATGACACAGACTGACCTGTGCCAGAGAGGGGAAAAGCTGCAGAAAGGGACAAGTGATGTAATGAAAAAATACTCATTGGAAAAACCAGATTTAAGGCTATTCCTGCTGGAAGAGGAAGGGGGAGAAAGGTAGCAGGATAAATCACTGTCCAGTGGCTACAGGAGGCTCATGTGGGACGTACACAGGGAGAACTGGGGGTTTTCACAGTGCAGCTTCCCTTGCAGCAGGCAAAGTTAATGCAATTGATCTCATCACTGCAAGACAAGCAGGCAGCCATGAGGATCCATTCAGGGTCTGCTCTGAGCTGCAAAGACGCTGTGGTGGGGGAACCACTGCCCCACTTCTGTCACTGGTGCTTGCTGTGAGCATCCTGCATCACACTGCAGGTCTCCTTGCCTGTTAGTGTGGCTTCACTGCCAGAGCAGCAAGCTTCTACTGTAGCCAAAACAGAGTCTAAGGCAGACTTTAGCTTCAAAGCACTTGTAATATGTTCCTAGATTAGATGAGGTGAAAAGCCCTTCACACACAGTGCCAGGGGTACAAAATGTCCTTCTGTATTAATATTCATCTCTTCACAGGATATTAAGCCATAAGCCACAGTCATCACTAGGAGCCTTTGCAAATGTTGCTTTGCTGCTGCTTTGGCTGTTGCTTATACTTATTCTTGCTCTTTGGACCCTAGGAGTTAAGCCCAGTGAGCACTATTGCTCCAGCAAATACAGGACACTACCAGGGGATTCAAAGGAATTGGCAGACTCTTGCATCACTGGGTCGAGTGGACACACAGAGGGACAAGTTTAAATATAGGCTGAATAAAATAGAACAAAGATGTGTCTCCAAAGGGCAATAAAAAGACTTGAATCCTCTTGGCCTTGCAAGATGAGGCTTCGCAGCAGGCAGCATCCAGTGCTGCTGTTGCTGTGTCGAAGGATTTTCCCTGCCCCTCTTTGGTTTGCTTTTCCCAGTATTCATTCTATTCACATCCAGAGATTTTATCTTTATACATGAAGGCAATCCTCGTTGCCTTATGCTTTATCTGGCCAAGGGCTTGTTTTTTCCATCACCTTGCAGCCCTTTTGCAAGTGTGGGGCAGCCCTACACATGTGCAACCCTACAGATGTACAGCTCTAATCTGCACCACATGTATTCAGCTGCAAATCTGCAAATGCTTTCATTCATCTAGAGCTTAGATAGGCTAAACTTGGACTTGGCAGTCCTGGGGTAATGGTTTGGCTTGATGATCTCAAAGGTCTTTTCCAACCTATTTGATTCTATGGTTTTATGATTCCAAGGATGTGTTTGCAGACCAATATTGGTGAGTATAGTCAAACCAGTACACTTTCTTGAGTCCCACCTCCAGCCATATCAGCGTGATATGTCTGCCTTGCATGGGTTTTCCTCATGGGCTCTATGAGAGTTGGAAGTGGAGTGGACATTCCAATAGACAGTTCCTCCTCTGGAAACGCTGTACACACCCAGCCTTGGCTTGGGCTGGATCAATCCTGATGCTTTGACTTGGGCAAGATCCCTACAAAAGCATCGCTGTCAGAGAACAAAGCTACGCAAACAGCATCATTGATACTTACAGAACTGGAGTTTCCAGAAAGAATCATTTGCAGTTGCTTTCCACAGCAGGACACTGGCCACAACATGTGTAGCCATGAGGCCCCATCCTCGGCAGTGTTCAAGGCCAGGTTGAATGGGGCTTGGAGCAACCTGCTCTAGTGGAAGGTGTCCCTGCCCATGACAGGGGGTTGGAACTGGTCCCTTCCAACACAAACTATTCTATGAGTGGTGGTAGTTGATTGCAGACTGGCTGAAACTGCAAGGTGAAAAAAAACAGAAGCTGTTTTACTACTTGATCTACTTCAAGTTTTATATATTAGAATCATAGAATCAACCAGGCTAGAAAAGATCTTTAAGATCATCAAATCCAACCGTTACCCCAGCACTGTCAAGTCCACCACTAAACCACATTATCTCTTCTTTTGGAAGGAGAGGGGGCATAAAATCATTCAGTCCTCTTAGGAGATGAATTGAACCAGATTGGACATGATAGCAAAAGAAACAAGACAAGGGCAGAAACTATTCCAAGACTCCAAGAGAAGAAAAACGAATAGGGTATTTTTGCAGCCCAGACACTCGATATAAAACAGAGCTCTGATGTAATCAAATACAGAAAGAACTTGTAGTTCTTGCTAAAAATACCTATCTCAAATATAAATATACATTAGGGTGTAACTGCAAGGCTTGGGGAGATATCCGCCACTGTCTGATATTTACAGGGAGGGATTTAAATGTTTAATGCTGCACATTCAGAAGAAAGTCACTTCATCTGAAGTAGTTATTAATTATAGAACGCGCTTGGCAGGGCTGAGGTGCAGCAGGAGTGAAATCATTTTCTATCTCACTCCCAAATTATTTCTCATCTAAAACCTATCATGTGCACCTTTTTATTCCTTCCTTCTTAAAATAGATCTATTTTTCCATATTAGGCCCTGGGTGACTTGGAACGGCTGCTTCTGACATGCTGGCACATCCTCTCTCGGGTATCTTCATTGCTCTCCTACACAACTTTCTCATCCCTAATACCATAGGAACAAAAATCCATATTTACTATGGCCCCAGGCCTGAAAACAAGGGAAATCCCATAAAAATGAGGTTAAAGGAAACTTCAGTGCCTGAAGTGATATGTTCATGGGCAAGGAGGCAAGAACAGCGTCATGATTGCTATCTCAATTTACCAAAGTCATTTAGGGTCACTTGAACATGAGAGGGATGGTCAACGTAAAAGGATGGGGCAGATGGCTTGTGTGTGCATTAAGTGCCTTCATCCCCCTTCCCTGGGGCTCCAGTCTATGCTTTGCCATTAGGTTTTGAAAGCACAAGGTGTGTTAATTAATCTTTCTGTGCTCCATCTGAAGCTGGTCCGGATCCTGATCCCTTTTCTCCAGCCAACCTCTATTAAACAGATGGGAATTGTCACACATCGGTAGCCCCAGGCATGGTTCTGCAGTGCATCTTTAGTACTGAGTGAGCTTTAAGTTTCTGAATGCACTCAGTAAACGTGGGTGATTGTGCCTTGGGGTGAACCAATTCTGCACTAGTCCCTTGTAGGCATATGCTGAAATCCACAGATCCACAATGGTCAAGGCAACCAAAAGCTATAGCATATAAAATCCATGGTCACAGTCCCAAAAATCTAATCCAGACATCTGAACAAAAGCACTGCAGACTCCCTTTGAGCCAGCAGGGCTCTGAATACAAGGGGTGAATACGTTTTTCATGTCTTTAGGCCATTCATCCCCATTGCAAGAACAATTTGATGTACTCTCAGTCACATAAGCAGTGCACAGCCTTGCTCCAAACTCACCACCGTTTGAAGCAGTAAAGTTCAATCCATTCTTGCTCACAGCTGTTTTAGGGACTGTCATGAGCATCCCTTCATCTCCTTGCAACAGAAACCGCTTTTGCCCAATAATATAGGAATTTGAGACAAAAGACTGCCTGGAAAAGCAGATTGAGTGATGTCAAGGTGCTTGTGTTGGTGCATTTCATAGAACGATAGAATGCTTTGGGTTGGAAAGAACCTTCAAACATGATCTTGTCCAACTCCCCTGCAATAAGCAAGGACATCTTCAACTAGATTTGCTTCTGCAGTACCTTTGGACATGCAAAGAGCAAGGTGAGGAGCACCTCAATGCCTGAGAGGTTTTGCACTTTCTCTGAGCTATGCACACGCCTTTGCTGCTCGGCTGCTTGCCCAGAAAAGGCATAAACACAGGCTGAGGCACAACATTTTCCACTTGCCTATGTGAAATCCTGGGGGTGGGTGGAACTTTGCCAGTCGAAACTCTCCCCCCAGGCAGTGGCAGGTTTTCAGAGGGCGGTTGTGAAGCAGTAAGAGTGATAGAATCATAGATTTATAGAATGGTTTGTGTTGGAAATGACCTAAATATCAGCCAGTTCCAACCCCCTGCCATGGGGAGGAACACCTCACACTAGACCACGTCACTCAATGCGCTGTCGAGCCTGGACTTGAACACTGACAAGGATGGAGCATTTGTCACTTTTTTGGGTAACCTGGTCCAGTGCCTCAGCACCCTCACACTAAAGAACTTCTTCCTGATCTCCAACCTGAACTTCCCCTGTTTCAGTCTGAACCCATCACCCCTTCTCCTATTGCTGCAGTCTCTGATGAAGAGTCCCTCTCCAGCATCCTTGTAGCCCCCTTCACACACTGGAAGCTGCTCTGAGGTCTCCACACAGCTTCTCTTCTCCGGGCTCCACAGCCCCAGTGTCCTCAGCCTATCTTCATACAGGAGGTGCTTCAGCCCCTGATCATGCTCATGGCCTCTGGACTTGTTCCAACACCTCCGTGTCTTTCTTACATTGAGGACACCAGAACTGCACAGAGGGCTGCAAGTGATGTCTCATGAGAGCAGAGTAGAGGGCAGGATCACCTCCTTTGACCTGCTGGTCATGCTGCTTTTGATGCAGCCCACCATACAGTTGGAATTTAAACCGTGACTAGGCTGTGCTACTAGAATCCTGCTGCCAGGAAGTGGAGTCACACTGGAATCCTTCAGACAGTGTTTATGATGGCACAGCCCTGCTGGGTGACCTGCTTTACAGAATTGCTTAATTGCTGGCAGTTCTCAAAGCATGGAGAAAAGTAGTTCATGACTTGTACATCTGTAATGGAGACTTTTAACCATTGTAAGCACAACTCTAGAAAGGACAGCTAACTAACTTTTGACCTCTGCATTCATTTAATGAGAGTGCACTGTATAATACACTAGTCAGTATTTATCTCTGTTTATTTTGCTAATCTTTTGTAATAAATTTAAATGATTTTATATTTATAGTTGCTGCTGTCTAAGTCGAAGACTAAATCAGCTGTCGAGCCATGATCCATTGTGGAAAAGACACTGCAAGAAATACTGGCTTATTTCAGAGTAAGTGTGGTTGGTTTAAGCCTTTTTTCTATTAAAATGAAGCTTATATTACTGTGCTATCTGTTTTGGTCCCCATTACTTCTACTAACTCTTAAGACTGCATTGGCATTCACCAGCTTCTTACCAAACTGATAAAAGGTTAGAGGTATCAGAAATATTCATCTCCTAAAAACTTCATGAAAGTACAAGTGTTAAAAAGCTTTACAGATAAATAGAGAAGAAGCGCTGCTTCTCCTTCAGCCTCAGCATTAAGAGGGCAACTTAACCTTACCAGACACCAGATATTCTATGAAAAAGAGTAATTGAGTACTGTAATTATGAGGGGTACATCTGGATGGCTATATTAAGGGATACAATTGGATTCTTATGTCATTACTGGAATCACAGAACAGATGAGGTTGGAAGAGACCTTTTTTTGATCCTCTAGTCCAGCTCCCCTGCTAATGCAGGATCACCTAGAGCAGGTCATCCAGGACTGTATCCAGTGTCTTATCAATGGGCACTGCTGAGAAGAGTCTGCCTCCACCTTTACTCCTTCCCATTATGTAATTGTACACATTGATAAAATCCCCCTGAACTTTCTCTAGGCAGAAGAGTTCTCTCAATCTTGTAATCATGTCTGTGGCCCTGCACTGGACTTTTTCCAGTACATCCCTGTCTTTCATGTAATAGGGAGCATAGAACTGGATACACTGCTCCACATGTGGCTGCTACAATTTGGAGTAAAGCATCCTTTATCAAATGTAGGACATTTTTGGCAGCCTGTCTTCCTATAGCCTTCTGTTGTACTTGTGGGGAGAACTGAATATTCAGTAATTCCTTAAGAAATTGACTTTCCACATCAGTGCCCAGAGTTCTCATTTAACTCTCTGGTTTGTTCCTTAATCCTTCCTTATTGGGTGAATAAAGGGGTTTGTGACTAATGCAGTAGATCAAAAACATGTGGTTTTGTTTTTTTTTTCAAGCCTTGTCTTTGTATGTGTGAAACGTGATGTGAATTAGCCAGTCACCAGTTCTAAGATTTAATAATAGGCAGCGCTCTCTTTAAAGGAATACTGTTTTTCCCCTGGTACTAAGTACCCTGAATGTTTCCTAGTTCTGTTCCAAGTTGCTGTTGAATAGATGCCAAATTAAATGAGTTTGAGTAGCTTCATGTGGCTTTAAGTGTTCCTAGCTTAATATTATGGGTACTGCTGCTGCCAAATAACTTCTTGGGTATAGAAGTTAAGCTTTTTTAGGCTGTTTTTTTAGCTTCTTTTCTTCATATCCACTTAGAGAGGAAAAAAGCCAACGAAATCAGAGCTGGAAAGCCACCTTCATCAGTACCTACTCTGACCTGGGAAGATACATCCAATACTATGCTACATTGAAAAAAGCCTGGGATGACCTGGAAAAATACTTGGGACAGAGGTGTCCTCGGATGATTGGTTCTTTGAAAGGTACAGTGTAATACCTAGTAGGTTGCCTGTTGTTAACTTTCATACTGGCACAGTTGCCCAAAGGAGTGGTATATGCTCCATCCCTGGCAATGTTCAAGGCCAGGTTGGACAAAGCCTTGGGTGACATGGTTTAGTGTGAGGTGTCCCTGCCCATGGCAGGGGGGTTGGAACTAGATGCTCTTAAGGTCTTTTCCAACCCTGACTATTCTATGATTCTATGATTCCATAACATTGGGATGGCGTGAACCTTCACTTGGCCAGACACACAACCCAGGCTTCAACCTCATTTTTAACCTGCTTTCCAAAGGAGAGGAGGTTTCTACAATTGTGCTTGTTCATTTGACCTTCCCATAATTTATAAGCCCATTAGCAGATTTCAGCTGCATTTGAAAGAGAGAGGTGTTCCATAGATAATAAGACCCCCAAGTCTTTTCAGACCAGGCAACTGAAGGAAGACTACTAATTACCCAGTGAGGACAAGGCCACTGTGTGACTCTGTCCCTCACAGGCACTAGCAAATCCACAGCACTTTGCTAGCTCTTGAGACCCATGCTGATAGCAAACCAGACCTCATCAGTTTACTCACAAAACAAACCTGTGCCATAAGTTAATGAGGACCATCTCCCATGAATTTTGATAGGTGTGAGTGGTTTTGCTCTCGCAGGTAATCCTACTCCTGCCCAGACATCCTGGTTCTGCTGTGGAAGGTGTGGTTTGCATGACTTATTTGGGGAACTCCTTGCCTGGAGAGTTGCAGCTGATTGAGTTCACAAGCTCCTTCAGCAGGGGAAAGATGATGCACATTTCTGCCAGGTCTTTGAAGGGTAGGGAGCAGAAACACCTCAGTGCTGGATCCACCTTAAAATAAAAAAGCTGGATTCACCAATTCAATGAAGGTGACCAAGGAAACATAGAAATTATTAAAAAAAATCCCTTAGGTAAATAACCAGCCAGCCTTTGGAGAGACATAAGGGTTTGGTGGGTGTAAGTTTAATTAAGCCAGCCGAAAACGGAAGGGAAAATTAGAAACCATTTCCAACAATGCCTTAGAAAACCTTCCCATCAAAACAGACACATTAATTGAATGGGAGCTGAGCTGTACTTTGATACATCAGCCCCAGCCCAGGGTGCCTTCTCACTGCAGAAAGAAGCTTTGTGAGGTTTCATTTAGAAGCACAGTCTCTTACCGTTATCCTTTCCTTGTTTGCAAACATAGGCTCCCTCCCCCTTTTTTTTTCCCTCCTACAATTAAATGTTTAATTAAAGTAGCATGACTCCCTTTCGTTTGGAAATGTACTCGAGGACACCAGTGTGCAAAACACAGGCTGAGAAGCAAGCTGGAGTACACACAGCACTGAGCTTCAGGAAGGCCTACAGAAATGCAGCTCTTAAACTGCTTTGATGCCACATCAAATTGTGGTGATGTTAAGGAGATACAGCTTCAGGAACATCTGGAAAGAGCTGATAAACATGGGTTTGGTTGGGTCTGAAGCATGTGTCCGGTGCAGCTTGCTGTTTTTTTAATCCTGAATGGTCAGCTTAGCACAACCGGGAGAGAGAAATGACATTCACAAAGATAGATTTTGGTAAGTTTTCTTATAGTGATTCAAGGAGAGCTTGTGGAGTTGCTTGATAAGCAGGCTGGTGCCTAATAAGAATTTTCTGCTCTATCTTGTAGATCAGTCTTTGTCAGGTTGTATGATGGCTCATCACCCTGACATGTTCCTGGACCAGCGATCACCTCTGCTCTGGCTGCATGTCTCTTTTTCCCAGTATCTTTATGAGACCTTAGCAGAAACCTGTAGTTACACAGATTTTCCGGGCAGCCTATTCACAGCTATTGGCTTGAAGATGCTCCAGTGAACTCTTATAGCTTGGTTTTCTCAAGCAGGCTTAAAAGCAGAGCACAGGAATTCCTGCTTTTCTGTAACAGGGTAGAATTTCCCAGAGATTGAGCTTTTAATGCCTTCTGAATTTTCTATGCCAATAGTGTATCCTGGGCTTCATCAAAAGGAGCGTGACCAGCAGGTCAAAGGAGATGATCCTGCCCCTCTACCCTGCTCTCGTGAGACCTCACCTGGAGTATTGTGTGCAGTTCTGGTGTCCTCAACATAAAAAGGACATGGAACTGTTG
>JBCJKH010013346.1:0-27824 GCA_039877255.1 Loriculus beryllinus | reverse complement strand
TGAGGCACTGGAATGGGTTGCCCAGGGAAGTTGTGAATGCTCCATCCCTGGCTGTGTTCAAGGCCAGGTTGGACGAAACCTTGCATGACATGGTTTAGTGTGAGGTGTCCCTGCCCATGGCACGGGGGTTGGAACTGGATGATCTTAAGATCCTTTCCAACCCTAACTATTCTATGATTCTATGATCCAGGGTCTTCTGCCTCTAACGGCATCTAAAAGTGATTTTAGCACAGGACAGTGACTGAATATATAACTTCATTTAGAGAAAAAAAGTTGAATAGTGAAGTAAATCTGCAGCTGGATTACAGTATTGGATAGACTTAATTTTAGTAGCCATGTATATATGACAACTGATGCAGCAGAACAGATCAAGAACAGAAGAAAACTGAAGAAAGCAAATCCCCTCCACTAGATAGAAAAATCACACAGAACAAATCCAAAGTCCTGCATCTGCAAACCCATCGTAAAACTGTACCACCATCCTCCACTTTCTCTTCCAAAGGTTGGTTTGGTTTCTAATCACTTTAGTTTATACTGAGGCAATTCACTCTCACCTAACTTTTTCTTCTGTATACTCTTTGGGATAGAGAACACGGGTAAAAGACACAATTCAAAGACTGACACTGAGTTTTAGGTTTAGCTTTGAGAAAAAAAATAAACAAGCAAATGATTTTGAAACAAGCATGTATTTTGCTACTTTGCCAAATGCTTTCACCTGTAAACACCTGCTCCTATTTATTTCAAGGAATATTTATTTTGCTATATGCTGATTATATTATAGAATGTAAACTATTAATTTCACAAATTAAAAGCCCTGAGAGGTTTCCAAGAAATTGGACAAGTAGATTTGGATCAGGACTTCATCATAAAACAGACATTTGGATAAACCCTGGATCTCTTTATTGTACCACTTGAGCAGGATGTCCCTGGCAAAGCTATTCCACTGCATTTATATGCACCACTGCAGTCCAATAAAGCTTGCTAAATTAACACTGCACTTACAATTCTGTTTGTATTCAGTGAACAGAATGCTAAAAAACAAAGATTGGGTAACTCAAAGAATTAACTTTGATGTAAATTCTACCATCCTAGTAACTAAGAAAGGTAATGCCCACCAAGGACCACATCCCATTGCACTGCATTTCACAGACTATGGAAGTCTCTGCATACAAGGCTAATTGTTCACTTCCTTGAACTTTGTTTACATTAACTTTCTTTTTAATGTCTTTTTCTAAGATAAATTTATCTATATTGCAGAATCATTTTCCATACTGCCAGGATAATTTAGGTGATTGCCTGGCTCATCTTGTTTCAAAAGAGATCTAGAAGCGAAGCATCACGAGCCTAGAATTCACAGAGAGCACCAGCAGATTTGTCACCCAATGAACCAGAACTGCTCATGTATCATCTCCAGTGGCCACACAGTCCCAAAAACTACTAAGCACAAAATTAAGCAAAAAATCATTCACTGGTCTGTATCGCCAGCTGATGAAAATACCAAACTCTGAAAAGGTTCTGAAAACAAATTTGGTGATAGAGAAATTCATCGTTAACTACAACTTAGAAGTTACATACTTTAACAAAAGTAGCAATGTGATTTCATTAGTGTCAAGATTTTTAAAATTATGTTGTTATAATTAAGAAAAATTGAACAGCATAACAAAACTACCAACACTGAGAAAACAACCACAGTTGTTACAATTCATTGCTCCTTCATATGTTGGAAAAATTAAGTATCTTTTTTGAATTCAATCTACAGCTCCTTTGACACCCAAGGGATTTTTTTAAAAAATCAAATTAATTCCAACCTTAAAGCAGTTATTTTACCTGAAAATATATAAATGTCACCAGAGGATAATATACTGAGTTTTTTCACGATGGTAGAGCCATCATTTGAGTTGTGTTTTCTGAAAACCATTCTGTGGCTTGCCCCAGACAAATTTCAGGAGATGTCTGGAAGTAACTGGAAGCTATCTCACCACAAAAGGCTGCTATACTGTTCTGATGATTTACTTTATGCTCTATACACTACAGCCACTACACTGACAAAAGCCAACATGAATTTAAACTATGTTCCAGAGCAAGCCTAGAAAAATTCTCTGTGTGTTGAACAGAAATGAAAGAGGTTTTGTGCATTCCAGTGATGCAGAGATCTATATCCAAACTTCTCTCCTTGAAGTTTGCAAGACTAGATTAATTAAATGCTACCTGCCAGATATACCCAACTGCTGCAGCTAGGCTAACAGTAATATCTAATTTAGAACTAGTTCAGGTAACTCCATGCTATGCTATAGTCAGTAAGGAAACAAGATACAGCTGGATCAGATTCAGAACTCAAATTTAAATTTCTGTATTTGCAAGCTCTAATCAAAATTGCTCCTCATTCATATCAGTGGAAAACTACAGGATCTTGTTTCTAGGAAACAAATTAAGATTTCAGCTCACTTGTGACTTAACCTCTCTCACCCCAGTAAAAAAAAGTTTTCTTCAGTCAGGTTTACTAGAGCAAAAAGAGCACAGTTAGTATCAGTTTTATAATGCCATCAAATACTTTCCTGTTTCATAATCCTGCTTCTTTGATCCTGCTCACTGACAGAGCACACACTAACATGGGCAACACTTACTTACCACTCTGGGAGAGTCACAGCAGTTACCTGCAAGCAGTCCTAAGTTACAGCCAGGACAGCAGAGAAAACACGGCCCCTGCATAGAGCAGCTTTGCTAGTCATCTGTCCAGACTAAAACCCAGCTTGGTCAGGTCTAAACCAAATTTTATTTTAACTCACTGCCAAACACTAGTTTTTAATATGACTCTAAAGCAAAACCCTTAATATCCTTGCTAATGGAGTGGAGGATTTTTACATTCTTAACTGTTACCTTCCATCAAACGGTTCACAAGTAGGAGTAAACAGTAATAACAACAACAAATACACTACCATAAATAAAAAAATTATACAAACCACAGTACAGACTAAACAGACCTGCCACTCAAAAATTTCCCTGAATTTTTGGACAAGCTCAATACCTGCTCTGATTTATGCTAACCACCATTCTGCCACCACTGTCTCCTTCACAGCACAGGAAATACAGTCCTTACAGTCCCTAGATATATTTAGCTTACTCGGTGTATTTTGCTTATGATCAGAAGTGGAGAATAAGTTTCATTTTTGTTATAGATGCACAGGCATACACATTACGGGCAATATGCTGTAAACTTAATATATTGAAGTGTGACTGGAACTGTTATCACAGCTAAAGCACTTTAAAACCTGGACATAAAAAAGTATAACTTTTATACAGTGATGTGCATTAGAAATTGGCAAACATGTTAGGCTCTTACCAGGAATGGACTCCAGCAAATGCAAGATACACACATTATAGCCAAGAGCTGAATGATCATTTCAAAATGATGCGATCTGCCTTGTCTTTGTTGACTTTTAAATTTGACTCTTAAGAGAGTAATTCCTGTGACTGCATTGCACAAGAACGAAACAGCAAGGGCCAGTAACCCAAGGCAAGAAAAAAGTAAGAGATAAAATCTGTCTTCCCAGTCCTCAACATGTTCTGTTTTATAGAAGCACCAGGTCCTCGATGCTTGAATTTGATAGGCTCTAAACCTAAGAACAGGCAGCAAAGCTATAAGAACAGCAAACAGACATACCATAGTCAACATCATTTTCACATGTTTAGAAGTCATTTTTGTAGAGTGAAATATTGGCTTAGTGACTCCAATGCACCTTTCAACAGCCATCACACTGCCCAGGAAGAGTGGGCACAAACCAAAGAAAACCATGCAGATGCCAAAAACACTGCAAAGAATGTTGGACTGATTAAATCGAATCCAGTCTTTATCCGACGCATACACAAACACTGCAATGGCTCCGTTGATGAGGTGACCAAAGAGATCTGTGACGACCAAGCCGCTAGCAAGAAGCAAAAAGGAGGCTTTTGATTTCTGTCTAAATCTCTGATATGCCTTCAGGAGAATTGCTATTGCAAGGCTGTTGGACAGAATTCCCACTGTCATGAAGATTATTGAAAAGAAAACTGAAATCTTCTTCTCCGTGTGGCAGGTTGTGTTTTTCAAGATTCCAAATCCAGCCAGCCCTGGTGATTTTGAACTGTTCATGGTTAGGAAAGGAGAAGCAGCTCTCAAAACATTTCAGCTGTCTTGCAATCAAGAGGCATCTGCAATATTAAAAACAAATATACGCACAGTGTAAAAGGCATGCCACTGTTCAAATGACATTTGAAGCAGAAATTCCATGCTATTAGTCTGTGGTACAAATCTAATTTTCTGGGTTTCTGAGTGATATGATATGGCATCATATTTTAAGTGCATCAGTCACAGGATTAAGCAATTATCCACATGTATTATACAATGCAGAGAGAGTGTACAGTATCTTTATAGTTTCTGCACAAAGTAAGATCTACAAAATAATGTATACCATACATAATGCTCATGTATATATAATCAGAGAAACCACCAAAATATTCTGGTGCTTAAATTACATATATAAACAAATATTTTTGCGACATTTCTTTATCCTATTTGGATAATATCCTATAATGATAAATAAGCATTTATAAGCCAAGGTAAGAAGTTAAATACTCAAAACTGGAATGTCTGGAGATGATAATCACACTCCAGTTCTCTACTCACTGTTAACCATTTATTTCCAAAATAATGTCCCAGAACTTTCCAAGTAATTCTCACAATCCAATGTTTTAAAGCTTTAACGTAACCAGCGTTTAAGCCCCAAACTCCCGAGTGCCCTCACTGAGGAACAAACTTGCATTTTAGACGCTCCCTTACTCAGAAGCCAATTCTGCAAGTTACTTCACACTTTATCTCCCATCTCTACTCTCAGGACATTCCTGCTAGTGAAAACTTCCCATGCAGAAAAAACAGCAGGCTTCCAGATCGCCTGTCGCACAGGAGGTGCTGAAGTCTCGCAACTACCGAGCTGGATCAGAAACCGGGCACGCCGGGGCCAGCGGTACTTCCACCGCTCGGGACAGCCAAACGGGAGACTCCCCGGCACGTTCCCCGGGCAGAGGGGAGAGCTGCGGTGCGGAGCAGACCCTGTCCCGTCCCGTCCCGTCCAACTCCGCACAGCGCGGCAGCCGCTCTGGGAGCGAGCCCCCACAGCCACGCGAGCACGTGGGTATCGCCGGTGAACCGGGAGGAGCGCCCGAGGCACCAGCACTCCTACAACCCCCCTCTCACCGTCCTCCGCCACCACCAGCGCCCTTAAGTGAGCGCCGGTGCCGCCGCCGCCGCCGGGGGCGGGGCAAGCCCGCCACGCCGGGCACAAGTGTCACCGGCTGGTGCCGGTTACCGGCGCTAAAACGGCTCCGCGGCGCCTCCCTGTGCCGTCGCACCCCGTAGAGCTCCCACCGCCCGGTCCCGCTGGCGAGCACCGCTCCTTCCCCGCCCCGGTCCGCTGCCGCTTACCTCTCCTTCCCTGCGCGGCACCGGGGAGAAGCGCTGCGGTGCAGCACGGTACCCAGCCAGCTGCTGCCTCCCGGCCCGCAGCCACCGCCCCCCCATCCCGCCCGCCCGCCACCGCCCGCCTCCCGCCCTCCCTCCGCCTGCCCTCCCGGCCTTCCGTCCTCCCTCGCTGCCTGCGGACGGTCCGTCCCGCTGCCGGCCCCGTCTTCCTGCGGGGACAGTGCTGCCGCGCCGCTGGGATGTCCACCGTCCCGTGCTGTGCAGGGGACCTTGGGGCTCCGAGTTCGCACAGGGACCCGGCACCTGCTCGTCCCCGCAGAGTCACAGCGTTACCGTGCCTGGCTTCCCTGGAGGAGGCTGTGGGGCGATGCGGACGGCTCAGGGGCGCCCGGCTCTGAGCCGAGGAGGTGGCGACCCCGAGCTCCGGCCTTCCGCCGCCGCAGGAGCAGAGAGAGGTGCAGGGAATTCGTCCTTCGCACACCAGTGCGAAGCATCCTGCCTCTCTGTGCCGGGGTGCAGGGGGGTGACTCCGTCAGGGAGGACCCGGCAACACGCCAACCCGGCCAGGCAGGGTGAGTTCTTGCTCACGGTTCTGCCGCGCAGAGAGTGGGGCAACCAGGAGAGCGCGTGTGTTCTCATCTAGAGGCTGCTCCTTCGCTTTCTATGTGCCCAGCTTTCTGCTCAGTTTCTGTGTGCCCAGTTTCTGTGTGCCCGGTCAGCCACACACAGCTGTATTCCTAGAAATACCAGCACACAGGGAGCTCAGGAGGGGACAGCCTCCCGGAACACTGCCATGGCACATAGCAGTAGGCATTGTGCGCTTACCGGGCTGTGTAGAGCAAACAGCGCCCTTGGACCTTATTTTCGCTGGAGCACGAGATGGTGGTCAAATGAGGAGTTAATGATACTACAGATAAGGCTAGAGATACAGAGGTCTTAGGTTCCCATCATGTACTTGGGCTGTTGCAACTTGAATTTACAGGTAACTTCTAAGTTCTCATGCATCAATGTTCAGGACTATCAAACAGGCCTAAATAGGATTTTTATTAAAAACTGTTATTACAGGAATAAGCCAAAATATAGAATCAAGGTCAAAACAAAATCAAACTGCAAAATATTACATGGGCAAGAATGATGGAGAACGTGTATTTGTTTCCACTGAGACACAGTCTTGAGTTGTAACACTCATAGCTCTCTTCACATGGTGATTATTTAAAAATTAAAATTCTTAAGCATGTTACAGTTTTTGCTTACCCTCATGTCTTGAATACTGTGGATACAATTTGTCTCTCCCTAATCCACCAGTGAGGTAGTACAGTCCAGCTGCTAAATCCATTCTTTCAAGTAGTATCTCAAGGTACATAAACAACTAAAAGCACCATGCAATGGCCTTCCGGCTCAAAATGCTTTGTCAGATTTTGAAATTTTATCATACAAGCAAAAATGATCAGTTTGGTCTGGTTGGTACCATTCCCAGAAATTATTTTTTTAAGACAACAATAAAACATAAAAACATCTCAAAATACATTATTGCCCATTAAGGTCCAGAGGAAAAGGGTTTGTGTTTCCCTGCCCAGAAATAAATGGAGATGGAAATCTCAAACTGCAGGCAGCTTGCACCGTGCCCTTCTTTCCTAGCCAGATTTCTTCACCCTTCCATCAAGAAAGAGGGGCTGTTGTGTTTGAAAAGAAGCAATGAATTTGGTGCTTTAAGATCATGCAGTCTGGGAGGTAGAAGCTAAAACACCATTGTCAGGTACCTCCAGCCAAAGAGAAAAAGAGAATAACCTCAAGACGGATGTTTCAGTGTGCTTGTAAAAATGTGGTTAGATTAAGGAAGGAAAACACTGAGAAAAGCAGTGGTTTGCCAAAAGGAGGGACAGTGACATTTCACTTGCTGCAGAGATGAGGAAAGGAGAGCAAGAAAGACTGTTAGGAAGGTAAATATATGAACTTCCATCTCTTTTTTCAGACAGTAGGCATAGATGGGTGATCCTGTACCTGTACAGCTTGAAGAGTGCAAAGTGCCACAGCACAGTTTTGTACTGTTTGAAAAGCAGCAGGCATGTTAAGCATCATTGTAAACAGAACAGTATATCTGCAGCTCAGTCCTGTACATGTTTTTCTGCTTCTTATACGAGAATGACTAAAATAATGGTCTCTTTGGAACGGGGTAATTTATGGCTAAGTAGGATGGTAACTTCAGAATGTGGTGGATGAGCAAAAACTCCAATGACACCACCAGAAGTAAGTTTTTTATGCTGTCTGATGAACATCACTTTTCATTTCCTGCCACTAATGGAAACAAGAGTGACCAAAATTGTCCTATCACAGCCTCTGCTGTGGGTCATGGCCAGCGAGCCACCTCTTTCTCAGGGGGAGCTATCTCTTCACAGGTCAGGCACCTGAGACAGAGCTGCAGGAGTGAAGAGGAAGCATTAATGTCATCTTCACTAGGGCAGTGGCTTTTCCTCTCATCAACAGTTTGCCAATCAACCAATATGGAGCTGGGCTTTCTAGACCCCTTATATGACTGAAAACAAAAGCTATAGGTGCACAAAAGCTATAGTCACATGGGAGTTTCTTAGAGGCTGTGCTGCTCAAAAGCCACAAAAGACTGAGGAACTGAAGTAGTGCCATTGGCTTGCCTCACTGACTTCAGCATTTACATGCTTTGGAGCCTGTATTTATCGTAAAACTCTGGACTCCTGGATAATTCAAGGATCAAGAATATAAATACTATTTGTGCCCCAAGTTTCAACTTTCTCTACTCAGGTTTCATGTATTTAAATTCAGGATTGTTATAACATATATGAAGGGAGAAAAAGACAGCCTGCATCTCCTGTTAATTGCAAAACACCCATTGGTTACCAAACTCCAAATATGGGAGAAAGATAAAAAACGTCTTCAGGCTTGGAGAAACATGTTGCTGAGTGGCAATTGAAGTGTACAGTAATCAAATCCTCAAAGCTTCCTGCTACAAATCCACAAGCATACTCAAGTGTTGCACTAATTTTCCACTGAAGACCAACTCCAGACAACCTCTCTGAAAATAAACAGACAGATGTTTCAGTAGCAACATTGAAGCACGACATTGAAGTAGCAACATTCTACCACTAATACTAAGAATCCCAGTTTCTCTCCTCTTTTGTCATCTTCTTTTGAGTTTCTTGTGCAGACTTCACAGACCCTTAGTGTGTATTTTTATTACATATTCACATTTCGTGCTACAAAACATTGGAAAACTTTTTTTTCTTTGTACATGACAACAGTAAATGTCATCTTTCCAACTAATCACATTTAGTGAAATATCAGTGATATAAAAATGTTTAGAAGACAAAAGTAGTAAATCAAAATAACTATAGATGGAAATTAATAAAATAGGATCAGATCTGAGGCACCTCAGTTAAATAAAACTGTCAGTGAAAATCATTCAGTTAAATGCCACATTGTTCAGCATGTAATTGTTTGAGACAAAAAAGACTTCTGAGATCACAGACACTGACAACGAGTCCTACAGCACATACTGCACAAGCAGATAGAGTTACTCTCTTCCATTTCTTCAAGATTAGCAGTCCTTCAGGACTTCCTTCTCCTCTGGAGTTATCCTTGCCACCCCTGTGGAGCAACTTCTATCAAAGATCCAGCTATACAAGATGAATGATTAAAATGAAATAGCAGGTATACAGATGAAGGTAAGAAAGGAGATTTAGAGTAGATGGGATTTACATCAGGCAATATTGCACATTTTTTGATGCGTACACATCATTCTAAATATTATATGGCTGGGGGGAAAAAAGAAATGTATGCAAAGGATGAGTTCTAAGAGGTTTATAAACAATACTGAGAGCTGAGTTGGGCAGAGGTTTGCTCTGTTCTGAAGCAAGCAACTGGCAGACATGGAGATGAAAAATTACAGCCTTGAAAGTCTGAATCACTCCTTAAGAACCCCAGCATTACTAATTCCTACTGTGATTTTAGTAGCATTATTTAGTATTCTCATCATTAGAAAATGAGGAATAACTTACACATCTGGGAGTTTTACAGCAGGTTTACAAAGATGATGATTTTAAATCACATATAAGTGAAGGACAATTTGCAATATCATTTCATGAAACAGTTAAGACTTATCAAGGCTGATTTTGCTTTAGAAATTAATTACAACTCATGTCTGGAAAATGTAGGCAGAAATTTAGGTCAATAATATGGCAGGTGATGATGTACATAATAGAGGAGAGGCAATAAGTGCTCAATAAAGGATACCACCAATTGTTAAGCATTTGAAGGCTCATATAAATTTTACAAATAGGGCTTTCTTAAAAGCATTATGTGACTGCTGTGCCCCCTTTCAGAATCAGGTATAGTTTCTGATTTAGGTCTCATCTTGATAGTGGTAAGACAAAACTGTATATTTCTGCCCAAGATAGAAAATAAGTGTTTTATAATAACACATACACTATCATGTTGGTGTACAGTTGGACAGCGTAGGTGCCTGAAGCAAGTAGTGGAAGTTGCAGTATTTCTCTTCAAAGATCTGGTCTCAGGATCCTGGGTTTGCTTGATTTTTGAGGGGAGTGGATAAAATACATACTTCTAGTATCCTGGCATATTCAAAATACTTTAAAATATGCTAAAACACTTCTTGGATTAAAAAATAAAGCAAAGTTCAACAGAATGCACTGAACAGCTCATCCATAGCTTTGTCATTCAGATAACTGCCACTGACCTTCATGCCTCACCATGAAGCAGTTTATAAAGCAGTCACAAATTCTGGCATGAGTACTGCCTGAATTGGGACACTGGCCAATGCAGTTAAAGGAGGAAGTTCTTAGGTAGTTAAATATAAATTAATAGTGTTTTGTAACAAGCCTCAAAATCAGTTGGTTGAAAACACCAACATACCAGTAGGCATTCACTACCAGAGTGGAATAAAAACAAGACAGATCATCAGAAATTGTAACAACAAACAGGCTGAGGTTTCAACCTGCTGATATCTAAAAAGGTATTGTTTGCTCTTACTAGAAGTACAGCTGTGGATAATGGCTTTTTATTTTCTAAACATCCCTATCAGCTAGGAAGTTCAATTTTTTGTGTCTTGATAATGATATATTCATCCTGGAGAATGAGGTAAGAGTTGCTGTAGACACAACAAAGGGGAAATAGTTCCAGTTTCCCTGGTGAAGTTTGGAGAGTGGGGGAAGGAGGATGCAGATTTTGCTATAAGTTGTGGCATTCATGTTTGCACTGTAGTTCTTTTCACTAAAAAGAGCAAAGACAGATATTCTGGCTTAATGTATATCTTGATCCTGTCACAAGAAGAATTCAAGAAGTCCATTCAGAGGCATTTCTTTAATGAAGGAATTTGCCCATCAAATGGCTGATGGGCCTGTGTGAACCCAATCAACAAATTGTTTCTGAGACACCAGCAGACCTGCAAAGCAATTCCTTGATGAGCAGATAAAAAAACACTAGCTAAACTTCTGAAATAGCTGAATTTGACCTAGTCATGACAGCCAAACCATGTTAGCAGAGGGAGGAGAGAGATTAAGTATCTGTCATCTGGTTATCAAACACACAGACAAAACTTCAAGTGGAAAAAAAAAAAAAGGCTAAACCCAGAAGTTTTCAGCCCAAGCCAGAATATTTGTAATTTGCCAGGATATGCAATGAAAACAAACAAAATAAAAAAAAAAAACCCAAACCAAAAATTCTTTACTGTCTTATTCACATTTATTCTTAGCCATGTTTGCATGTTTGCATAAACATAAAAGTGAAGAAGCTGCTTCTTGGTCAGATGACTCAATAACAGATCATGCCAACCAGTGCTAAATATTGGAATGGCTACTGAATCCTCTCATTACATCATCTTGTTGACTTGCATTTGTTTCAACTTAGACATACACTTACTTTCATCTTAATCACATACTGTCACTCTAAATCACTTGGTTGCTACAAACTTCCTAATTTGATTATAACAGAAGGAAGTGGGGAACAGTGATTCCCCTTCTTTCTTCTTCATTTGCAAACCTTCTGTATCTGTATACCATCTCTTAATACCTACTTTTCTCTATTATGTCACTACAAGGCATACATGGGGGATGGTTAGAATCCTTCTCTGTACAGTTTGATTCTTTCCTATATACAGTTTTATGCACTGATTTGTAAAAGTGTGCATCTTAGAAATGACAGAAGAGGAACAGACTAATAGCAAGGTGATTATACGACAGGTGTGACACTGAAACATCTTTTAACTACTTTTTAGATATTGACTACAAAATAATCTGAGGAAGTTCTTCCTATAAATCCACAAATTTGCAAGCATTCTCTGCAAGAATTTCCGAAAGCTTCATGTGGTAAATCTGTACGCATTTGGCTTTCTTTAATTAAGAGTAGATTTAACAGTCAGAAATGTATTTTTTAAATTTCAATCATAAAATCATAGAGTAGTTTGGGTTTGAAGGGACCTTTAAAGGTCATCAATGTGACATTTCAGGATCAAGGGTTGTCTCCTTTACAGTTATGTAAAGTATCAATTTTTTTGTGCAGCCTTAGACCTAAAACTTAAATGGTCAGAGGAGACAGATTTTGCACTACTGACATGAATCTTGCCTGTTCAGGCTGGGGTAATTTGTAGTGAGCAGGCTTAATCAAGACTGGAAGTACTGTTCTAACCATAACAATAACAGTATAATTTTCTTTTGTCGTTTTAAACATGTGGGACAAAATGTTCTCTGTTATGACTCACTTCTTTAATATTCTGACACATAAGAACAAACAAAGTGACACTAAATGCAGAGCCATATTAACTCCTTTTATCTTCTTCCATTCTCCAGAATGGAAACACTGCAAAACCAAATCAGAAGGAACCTTTCATCAAATATTCTTTTCAATCATTCTGCTCAGGTCAACTTAAATAAAGAAATAATTTCCTTCAAGTTGTCCTAACCTATTATATTTATGCCATGTGCCATAATGGCCAAAATAAGTCCATTACAGGAATAAATCTCATTAAGGGTATGCCTGCTGGGTGCCTTCAAGTTATGTGGTATTATTTGGTTTCTTTGCGTGTACATAGGTTTACAGACTTAATATGTGAAGGTTTGATAGATTGAAACATTCTAGAGGATATTTTGAGATTAAAAGGTCATATTGGTTGCAAACAGGTTTTCCACAGTAACTTCAAAAAAGTAATTTACTAAAAGTAATAACCCATTGTTCACAGAGTTCATTACAAATTCTAGTAGTCATGCTGTTTCTGTTCTAGTCAGTTAGTTTCTGGTCTAGCTGACAGGTAAAGGGCTATCCCCTCAGACTTTATCAGTTTCACCAAAAAAAGAACCCAAAAAACAAAAGAATCATATTCTCTCAATATTTCAATAAACAGTTATAGAATATAAACACCAAACAATAAATGCACTAGGATCATTACATTAGTTACAATCAGTGGTTTTGAAGAGATGTTCTTCATTTCTCCTTCTTATTGTGTAATTTTAAAAGTCTTTGTTTGGAGGCATGGTCTATGTACTCTCAATAGAAAGGTGAAATGCTGTTAAATAGAACAACTTTTCACATAAGAAATATGGTAAAGAGTGAGGTAATTAATTAAGGTAACACATCAAATGAACTACTAATTCCAGGAGACGTCTAATTCAGAAGTTAACTAAAAGAGGTAAATCACATTTAAAATGCTATTTTATAATTTTATGCATTTTTCTTTAAATGGGGAAATTCTAAACCATTTTTTGTGGCCTGTTATCTGTGGCAGAAGGGTGGAATTGAAATCTAAAAAATTATTGCCATGCAGGTTCAGTGCCCTGCAGCACTTCACCGAGGTTTTAGCAGCCTCAACCCTGTCAAAGGCACAGCTGAAGGTCAGGAAAGGCCTGTACAACTAGTTGAGAGCTGTGATCACACTCCACACCTGCTTGCATTTGAGGTAATTTATATATTACAGCCTATGAAATACTCCATCTGAAGTTCATTACTCACTGATAATGCAGAGAAGCTGAAGAGTCTGGGGGAGAAGATAGGGTAGGGGTGCAGGTAACACAAGAAAGCTTGTCAGTGTTACAATGGTCTTATTTCACAGCTGGACCATAGCCAGGATGGTGTGAACAGTCACAGGAGAGGCCCTGCTCCTGAAGGGTTTACAGTCTACAGAAATAGATAGAAGAGGCTGAAGCAATCTTCTACCCAGAAACATAAAAGCTACCTTTATTGAGTGTCATCTTTCAGTACGATGTTCTGGCCCCTGACAGGCATTTTTCAGGCAATTAATGTGAAATATGATGCTTTCAGTTTCAGATGCATCTATTCCAATTCATGCAAAAATAAAAAGATATTTGAAACTGATAACTCAACAAAGAAATGATAAGTGTGAATTTTTGTTTCTTGTAAGCAAATACTGATGGGACAATCAAAGCCATGACCAAGTGAAATTCCTTCTGTTTAACAACTTGTGGTTAATACTGCTGTTTGCAAAATGTGTGCGCTTTTCTGTTGCAAAATGTGTGTGCTTTTCTGTTACAAAATCATGGTCAGATTAATACTAGTTACTCCTGATTATCAAAAGTATCAGGAAACAGATCACAGCTGTATTTAAGAACAAAACCAAAAGTATCTTTTTAACATAGAATCCATTTGCATTTGCAAATATGAAGGGGGACAAACTGATGGAGTTCTGTAAGTTAATAATTTCATCACTTGGCATAAGAACTTTCTAATAGTACGTGTCACAGCCTATGAAGGTTTTCCAGTTTTTACATCTGCTATATGCATTCCTGGAATCTTGTATCCTGCATACAGGCTTTACCTTTAAATTTATGCCCTAGAAAAATATTACTATTCCTTCCACATCAAAGGGCAGCCAACAGCAGGTGGCTTTGGGTTCCAAACAATATGAATGACAGCAGATTAGCAGAAGAAAGCAGTCCTACAACAGCCAACTGTTAAATTTTAGAGACACAGTTCTCTCCCCTGAGTTATACCATGGTAGCTAGAGATGGAGAAATACATGATTGCTGCAGATAAATTCTGAAAAGGCATCTGCATATCTTAGCATCTAAAAGGAGGAAGAAATAAATTTTGTTGTAAACCAAATGAAATTAGAATAAGGCAACAGCTTAGGCAAGCAAATCTAATTTTTGAAAAAGCGTAGTATTTTCAGAACTTTTTTTCCCTAGAATTGCTAGTATCTTAAAGCAAAGTGTGATCCTTAAACTTTAGACTCAACAACAAACCACAACCAGAAGTGGGAACACAGCCTCAAGGCTTCCAGCTAAGTGTTTGCATTTCCTGGCAGAAGATCATTTTTGATGAAAAAATAAATTCATCATAATGAAAAGAAAAAGCACACATTTATGAAGTAGTGAGGTCTCTCTGTGGAGATATTTAAATAAGAATGATCTAATATTTTATAAATCTCACAGTGTTGGTTTACCTCAAGCAATATCCATTTTAAAGGTGGTAAAAAAGTTTGTGCATTTAATTAGAAGAAATTTCATTTTCAGTGTGATAGGCAGCTCTGTAACCATTCAGCTCTTACTAAATTAATACAATCTGTATAGATATAGCCTCAAGCCAAGCAATTTACCTCTGAAATCCCAATAAACCACTTGCTCTTGATAAACAGTAGGATTTGATAAAGAGTGGGCTAATGAAAGATAATGATATTTCCAGTAATAGCATTAGTGGAGTTTCACTGGGGACAAGAGAGAAGAACAAGATGTTCAGCGAGAAACTAGACCATCAAAGCCTGAGAGCATATTAAGAAGAAAGAAAGCAAAGAGGAATTCACATCTAGTACGTGAAAATACACCAATTTTCTTTGGTTTTGTTTTCTGAAAGGTAAAGGGTTAGATTTGTAGGACAAAGGAAGTGTTTAATATTGGTAACAGACCTCTGCATGACCGGGTTGACCAAGCAAATCACAGATGCAAGGTTTCAGTAACTGGATGGGCCCACGTGCATCTAAAGATACAGCAACAGAGACAAAACATCTGTGAATTAATTTTGCAGCCACACTCTCCAGATGCTAGCACTCAATGTGAAAGTTTAGCTTTACATATTCAAAATAGAAGCATATCCAAAAGTGTCATAAAGTTTCTTAGAGGCCAGCCACACACATTTGTATATACATAATAGATCACATATATATTTGAGTGCAAGCACAGAAAGATTCTGACTTCTGATGGTTAAAGAATTAAAAGTCCTGGGCTTTCTTCAGCAGCCTGTGAGTCCATTAGCAATGCTACAGGTTGTAAAAATGAGATAAGGATAGGGTTTTTTAGTCTTTAATTAGTAACAAAACAATTAGTAGAATTTTAACATTCTGATCGCCTGAGGTCATTGCTGGTTAATGGCAAACTCAGGAATAATGTATCAGACTTCTACTGTCTAGCTTTGGAAACTGAAGTAGGCACAGAGCTGTTTACTTGAAAGAAGTAAAACACTTCTTTTAATTAAAGTGAAAATTAAGGAAATAAAAAAATTAAGGAAAAAATTAAAAATTAAGGAAATGAAAAAAAAAAAAAAAAGGGTACAAAATTAATCCATAATGCCATCACTATGTGGCACTGCAGTGAAAAAAAGACAGCTTTTGAGTAGCCTGATTTGGGATAGAAAAGTGCTAAACAGGGATGAATCTGTAAGGCTGCTGGAAAAGTACCATTTCTGTTGAAATTTGACTAATCAAATATCAGGAAGTTTGTAAGAGGGTATTTGTAAGAGGACATTTCATCTCACCCTGACTTTGATTCTTGTACTTTCATTTTTAACATTATGCAATTGGCCAGTATGAGATAAGAATTATTTCCTTCTGAGAATTACTTAGCCCTTACAATGAAGGGCAAACTTCGAGCTCTTGCCATGTGGGGTACTAGTACACTTGAGCTGTACTTGAGGAGCAAAACCTGTCAATGAATGTCCATGTTTCCATTTTGAATGACTTCTAGCCTTTTGATTTATTTTTCAAGAGGATCAGTCTTCCCTATTATTTTTATTTAGCTTTCATAGCTAATATCCACTCGTCCGAGGACCTCCGAAGAGCTTCTATGATGTCTGATAAAAGCTGACTGACAAGAGAATTATCTAGGTAAATATATTACTGTTTCCTCAGGGCTAGAAAACTTTACATTGTTTAGCCTTACTACTGTAAATGACTAGCGTTTGGAATTAATTAAATAAGTGGAAGGATTAAGGGGTTGGAATGACAAATGTGAGTTTTGAGGAAATAATACTATAAATTAATCAACACAGGCAGCCTAAACAGAAATTAAGTGGGATAAGTGATTATCTTTCTTCTACATGGGCATAAATACCAAAAAAAAAAAAAAAAAAGAGGAAAAAGAGCTGTTTAAGGTGAAGCCCAAGGAGACAAAACTAGCACTAACCGGACTAGACTGAGCAATGGAAAACATCAGAAGAATGTACTAAAGTGAGAGGTGGGTGGTTGCAAAGTGTGCTGGTAAGGGCGCTGGTGCAACTCTGAGTAGGACAGCCAAACCTGACAGCCTGGTTCAACTGCATGCATTTTATTCAGTGGGGGTTTAAGTAAATTAATTAACTATTTTCCTATATTTGAAACAGGTTTTTATTTCCTTTTGCTTTTTTTTTTTTTTTTTTGCCATTATATGATTATTTTTATCTTAAAGGGCAGAAAATATAAAAGCCATAGCAAATTATTGCTTGCAAGATTTGCATGAGTAGATTATTACTTTTCATATGAGAATGGAAAGGTAACATTTATAGAAAGGCAGTGTGGTTCATAGTGATAACACAGGACACTGGGTTTTTTGGAATGGTACTAGCAAGCTGTGAAAGACAAGAAAATAAATTTCAATGCTTGAAAAAAGAAAATGCTGTTAATTAATGTTTCCCACTTTCTAATAATACTATCAGGTTTTTTTAAGATCTATATTTAAATAATAACAGGTACATCCTAAATGTAAAATGCATTGTGATCAAAAATAGAGCTCAGTTGGTAAGGTAGTAACTTCCAATAGCAATACTACCCTTTTAGACTGATTACAGAATTTGTATTTTTTTCCTAAGAGAGTATAAATTTAAAATTGGCTATTTATTGTTTATTAAGTATACAATGTATAATATTTTTCCTTAGCAGCTATACTTTTCAAGGTATTCATTGGTCAGAATTAAAGAAATTATGGGGTTTATTTTTATTGCACTGTTAATCTAAATCAATCTGGGACTCTACAGCCCGTGATAAATTTGCACTTTATACAGATCAATGGTGAATAACCTTTTAAAAATTCCACACCTGAATGCAAAAAGAAATAAAAATGAGGAACTTGTTGCTACATGAAGTCACTATCTCTATCACAGCACCTTCTGAGTCAAAAAGGCCAAGAAAAATTGCTGCTTTCAACTCTCATGTTTACATGTTTCACTTTGAAAATATTTTTTTCGTAACATGAATGTGAAAGCAGCGTATCCCAGCAACCCCAGTAACCACAGTAAATGTCACAGGCAGAGGAGCACATATCATAAGCAACATACAGGATTAAAAAAGAATATGTCAAAGTGACTCAGAGGCTTGTAAGAGTACAGAGCGCAGTGTCCTTTCTTTGCCAGAACCTACTCTTTGATGAAATTCAGTGTGATCCAGTATTTTTCCTCAGCTGTATTTAGCAAATAATATTTCAGGTTTTGCTTAAATTCTCTGTCCTCATATTTGCTGATGTACATTGACAACAGAATAATAAACTGGAGATATGTCGCTGAGGCCCTAATTAGCTATGTAGCAATTTTCCTTTATTCAAGTTACCTGTGGATGGAATGCATCAATATCCATAAGCTGTTAATATCTCTGTAAGATGCATGTAAATGCATGTTAACTTTTGGGAGAATATATATAAAATGTAGCTGAATCCAAAAAGAAACAAAAAGATTTTCTTATTAAAACATTAATGAGAAAACAAAATTTAAAAAGATACACACACACCAAAAAGAATATCATCAACCATAAACACCTATCAACAACTAAAACAAGAAAAAAATTAACAGTAACAGGTTATGGGACAATCCTCTTTTTAAAAATTCAGATAGAAAAAGTTGAACTTTTGAACATCATTTAAGAAAAAACTAATGACCAAAACTGTAATGGTCATGCTATTGCTTCATCATCTTGAGAAATTACCAAATTAGTCTGTGCTTTCTATAAACAGTGGTCACAAATGTACACAGCATTCACAATGAGGCCTTTGCAGGATAGAGTAGCGACAAGTGTGTTCTGTGTAAGGCACAGTCCTCTGGTTCACAAGCTGTCATACTGTCACACTGCTGACTCAAGTTTTTAGGTTGACTACAGTAGTTTGAAACATGCTAATAGGAAAAAAAGGAGAAATATTAGAAAAAAAAAAAAAATCTGTTAAAGAATCATCTTCCCTAGAATTAGTGGCTTTCTGATTCAGAGGGAAAATGAGTTACAGCTTGGAAAACGGAATATAACATTCTCCCTATTCCCAACCTGAGAAAACATATTGCAATACATTTTATGGTGTTCTGGGTTTAGCAGTAGCAGTCATTTTTCTTAGTAGCTGGAGCAGTGCTGTGGTTTTGACTTTCAGCCTAGGCACAGAGCTGATAACACCGACGCTTTTAGTTGTTGCTCAGTAATGTTAGTTAGTCTAGTTAGTACAGGGACCAACAAGTCATCATTAGGGTGGTCCTGGCTTTAGGATGTCAGGGACAGGCACTAATAATAGGCTATATGGGGGACCTTAATACCACTTTACTCTTTACTACTCAGGCTCTCTAACTCTAAATATTCTTAAAAGAATATTCTTAAATATTCTTAAAAGTTCCCCTTCCTAACATAGATTTATGATGACAAGGTAAGTTCCAGTATTGGATAGAAAGGCATGTATACATGTGTAAAAGAAGTTTTATATCTGTATTTTCTGAGAGATATTTAATGTTCTTTTGGGAAGCAAGAGAAATTCAAGCATTTATTTTATAAAAGACGTTTGTTTTCATGACTATGAGACAGAAGAAAAAGCCAAGGTGAAGTACTTTCACTCATTTCTCTATAACTAGATTTTGGCTGCTGGGGGTTGGTCTTGAAGAATGATCCCCCTTTCTTCCCCCCCCCCCTCCCCCCCCCCCCCAAAAAAAAAAAAAGAAAAAAATGAAGAAGAAAAATTGTAAAATGTTTAAATGAAGAGTATTACCTCCCATTGTAGTCAATTTATGAACAAATCCCACATTTGGACAGATGTAAATGTGTCCAGCACTGGACATCCACAAGAGACATTCACCTGTTTTGTGCATAAGCAGAGCTGACTGTATTGCCAGCAATGCCAGCTTTACAGCCACACTTGGTCAAATCCCTAGGTTTTAGCTGCTGTTACTGGGAACACTGACACTCCGAAAATCAGTTGAGGCACAGGCTGAAAGTCAAACCTCATGGTAGTCAGAGACAGAACCCCCACTGACATCAGCAGGGCCAGGACTGCATTCAGCCAAAGAAATGAATGGCTGTTCACTCACATTTGAAATACAGACCAGACTGCATGCCTGTCATTAAAGCAAGACCCATGGAGGGAGTAATACTGGCAATTATGTAGACCTAGATTTAGTGCTGCTAGGAAAACTTTCTTTAAAGAATGAACCCTCTTTTAAAAAAAAAAAAAAAAAAAAAAAAGAAGAAAAGGCAGAAAAATATTTTGGAAAGGAATATGATGCTATCTGGAATATATAAGTACTTAGGAAAAAAAGACAGAAGTCAGATTGAGTGTGTCTGTACCGTTGCCGTACCAAAACTGTAACCTGACTTATGTCCAGGAACAGTAATAGACACATGAACACAGAGACATTTGTCCTGGAACTAAGGTGTGGAATGCCCTAAAAATGAACAGCATCTTCACAATGTACTCAAGGTGTTAAGCAATACTTATAATCTAGTGAGGATCCATAGTACCCAGCATAAACAGTTTTCTTTATTTTTAAAGCACAGTTTTTTTGCATTAATGTCTTCAGCAACATCCTTTGTGGAGGATAGCAGCTAAGTGACAGTTGGCTTTTGCAACAGTGTGATCTCTGTAAGTATAAGAGCATTGCACAAATGTTCTTTTTCTTTTCTCTTTTTCTTTCTCCCTCCCCCCCCCCCCCCCTCTTTTTTTTTATTCACCCTTAGGGAAGAACTGGAAATGAGGGAAGTGAGTAAAATTTTTAACATGGGCAGATTGTCTTCCTTTATGTAGACAGTCTCAGGGGATTTGTTGAGACACAGAATTCAAACAAACAGATTTTGTTTCATAACAAATGAGCTTTTAAATTATTCTGACATATTCAATTACACAAATACATTTTTTCCAATTCAGAAAAAATCAGAGATTTTTCAATTCTTTTTCCTTGCATCAGCAAATAACCTTACTTTTCTCCTCAGATAACTTACTTGCCTTTCTCTTGAATCTTGTGATTTCATTTTCATTTACATCACCAGACAATCCTATCCTTAGGATTTAGAGATTTATTAAACGTTTAGTGATAATCTTGATAATGTATTTGTGATGTATTGAATCCTGTCCTAATGAAGGTTTGTTTTAAAGGAATATAAACAAGAAGGACTTGTTCTCTAATGCAGTTTGGCAGCATAAGCTCCCATAGAGAGGAAATGAGCTGTCCCATGGTTAGCATACTGGTCTGGAACTCAGAAATTCCTGGTTTAGTTCCCTGTTCTGCTGTAGACTTCCTGGATGACCTTAAATAAATCTTTCTCTGCCTCTGATCCGTATGTGTACAAAGAAATAATACCTGCTTCCTGGTTAACAGATGAAGGAAAATGAAACAGCTGAAAAGATCCCAAAGTCTGTCAGTCCAGTTGAGCCATTCTTATGCAGGTTGTGGATTTGCTCATGCTGCCACATCATCTCCATCTGCAGGGTTTTTGTATGGACAGACCTTTAACCATTTAGCAAATGTCTTTCCTATTCTTTTATCACCCCAGTAATCTTTTCCTGTCTTTGTTCTCTATACATCCTTGACTGCCTCATCCCCCACTTGTATTCTTTCATCCCTGAAACAGCTTCCATCATTGACACCTGTTTTCAGGTACAAACCCAGATACTTTAACAGCCTAATCAAGGTAAATGATTCACTCTGTCATGCTTCATAGGCTTCTGGAATCTATAGCATATGTAAGACAAAATTAAACCCTTTAAACCACTCATAAATTCTACCAAACCTAACGCACATTTCATACTGCATACTAGGGCGAAGATGATCTTTCAAAGACAGCCCTAGGAAGAGTACTTAGAAATCTGCAGCTCATAATATGACATGATAAAATGTAAACCACAGAACTTTTTCACTTTTGAGCAATTTCTTTTGAACACTATAAACCATACACATGCTATTAATATACAACATTTTATAATGTAACTTAAAAAGAATTCATATGAAGTGTAAATACTGAGAAAAGATCAAAGAAATACCCAGAATAGTTAGCACTTTTGAAAGTATTGTTTGAAAGAAATCAAAGAAGCTTTGATAATTCAAACTGACGAAAAACAGACTGTTGGTTAAAAAAAAAAAATACATATGTTACATTGTAACTAAATGTACAGCTATTCTTTATAAACCCAGCTTTTTTCATTTTGAGATTACTAGGGAAATAAATCACAGATTCTCCAACACCTATTTTGTAAAAAGCTAATGGTAAACCAGACTCAAGAGATACTTACTTTGTTCTGTTCTAGACTTTGATCCATGTCCATGTATGACTAGGTTTTGGAGTGTTTTTTTACATTCCTAATTGCAGCTTTAAAATTGTTGTATGTAAACCAAGTATGTTTCAAAAACTGTACGTATGGTTACTGCCAATGGAGTTCAGAGTTAGAGTGGAAAGTAACCAGTGGTTAACGTTTCTAACAGTCCTACTAGATTAATATATTCCAACTCTTTTTCTCAGGATGCTAACATTATTTTTACAATGCATTCTTTTTGAGAAAAATCCAGGGAAAACTTAAGGATAATGCCTTCCAGAGTTTCAAAAATTAGAAGTGTGAATATAGATAAGCATAGTTTACCAAGAGTCTTACAGTATTACTGTTCTTATTTGCCTGCGTTGTACATATGAGCACATTGAGTCTTCACGTTACATTTTCCATAAGATTTGCATACGTGGTAATTCTGTATTTCTATTCTGAAGCTGTAGGTACTAGTCTATTGGACATCATCACTCACCTTTTTCTTTTTGCTGAGTATGTTGCAGCATGCAGTGGCATGCAAAAAAAGCCCAAAGATCCTAAATCAAGATGTGTCATTGAATCAGTATGAAGAAAATCCTAACTTCAGCTGCCTATTCTGGGGTGATTAAATAAATGAAAAAGTCTGATTATCCCCTCTGCAAAGAGACATCAATTCTGTATTAATTTCTCAATCTCCTGACCAAAATACCACTGTGCATATTTTGCACAGCTCACTGTAATAGGCAGGAGACTTATATTTGATTTCACATGATTCTCCTCAAAGCAACATTTATACTCAGTTTCTACTTTACTATAGGGTAAAAAGTTTGCTTCAGGAGGCAAAGTTTTTAAAGGAAACTATCCAAATTCAGTTAAAAGTAACAGGCAATTATTTAAATTGCTTGCACTTTAAGATATTACCTCATTTAGATAACAGGTAATTAGACAAATTGTGACGTTGGGGGGAGCGGGGATCACATATACTTATTCCCACTGCATTATGTTTGGCATCTTAGTCATGATTTCGCTTTTGTTTAACAGTGAAAATAGAAAACTGACACTGAGAGTCTTCACTGAGTTACAGTAGTATGACTGTATGCAAAAAAAAATTGATAAACTAAACATGCAATTTACTTTGAGGATAGAAAGTTTGTAAATTAGGACTAAGTAAATCATAACCAAGTAAAAGGTGATGTGTCATTATTGCCCTGCCAATGTATACTAATCCTGATCTGATCACCTCTAAAGAAGGGAGCTCAGTTCAACCCTCACTATCTTTTGTAAAAATAACAGTAAAGGTGTCAGGTAGAACTAATATCAGTGAAGATTGTTGACAGCCAAAAACCAGAGTACAATAATCAAATGGAGGCCTCTTGGAGGAGCTGTTGTTGACATTAGCATTATAAAATCAATTTAACTATTGACATGAGGGAGATAATAGTCCACAACTTCACAAATAACTAACCCAACTTATTCCAAACCATTTCCTTTCTTTGGTTCTCCTAGCGATAGGAGCAATATCTCATCTAACAAGAACTGAAAACATTAATCTAAATAGTAAATGTACAGTGAGGTATGTGACATTTGGTGAGACAGGCTTTCTTTTTTCTTTTCTATCTTGCCAATAAAACTGTTTTCAGAAGAGAGGCTGAAAAACAGAAAAACTTGGAGAAAAATTATCCACTCAAGCTCTTAACCTTTTCTCTGTAATAAATAGCTTGCAGTATAAAACTGGAATGGGGATTAGTTTGCAGGCAATTTCAGAGGAGAAAAGAAGTCACCGTGTTCTCTCCTTGTACCTCCAGTATAATTGCTGTGGCACCACTGTATATTAAAACAAATAGATAAGTAAATAAAAAAATAAATAAATTAAATCAAAAAATACAATAATATTGATAATTTGTCAAAAATGGCTCCTGGACTGATCCTAATGACATATCTAGCCTACCCAAAACATCACCTTCTGACTTTATTTCATATTCTTCATTGCATTCTTCATGTGAGCTAGCCTTGACAGGTATGTCACACATAGTCCAAGCTAAATTTACCAGGTAACTGATTACTGTATGCTTTTAATTTGGTTTCCAGCATATCAAGGGACAGCTTGAAATGGTGAAGGACTTGAAGGAGAGGAGGAGAAAAAGGAGGGGTGAGTACATCCATAACCAGCACCAACAATCAATTTCCATCTCTTCAATGCCACAGCAGATAAAGCAAATTGGAGTTATTGAATTTGTGCTTGGATGAAAAAGAATGAATTTTTTTAATTCCTATTTTCCATCTGAGAATCAGCCACTTGATTGCTCCATAAAGGGCAGAAGAAGCCACAGCTTCTCCTCGGACTTCTGAGAGAGATGACTTGAGTTTTCCATCACACATCTGACTCCTTTCTGCAATAAGATACAGCCAAAGACTTCATTCATCTCCCTTCAATCGTATTTGTGTTGGATAGTTTCTAACAGCGCTATTCGCATTCTTATTCTCTACTGTATTATTGTAAGACAAGCATGAAACATTATTTGTCTGTCTTTCATCCCGTCTCCTCCTCCATATTACATTTTACTTTCTCTAGAGATGTACCTGATCTGGAAATCCCAGCTGAAGATGCTGAAGCTCACACTGACTGGAATTTGTAACTCAGATGCTGACTTAAGATACGAAGCCTTGGTCAAAAAAAGCCTATAGAATTTTAACAAGTTTAAAATCTGTCATAGTGTTCTCATCTAAATCTGCTGCTCATATTATTTAATGCCCAATGAACACCACCCTGGACCAGAATGTGTGCATCACCTAAAAGCAAACTAAGTTCAATATCCAGAATTATTTCTATACATAAAGGAAACCCTTAATCCCAAATAATGTCAACTTTTAAGAGACTCCAGTATAAATTCAGACTGAATTCAAGCATATTAGAAAGAAACACATAGAATCATAAAATAGTTAAGGTCGGAAAGGACCTTAAGATCATCTAATTCTAATCCCCCTTATTCCATCTAACCTGGCCTTGAACACTGCCAGGGATGCAAACTACCCTCTCTTCTCTACCCTGGCTGCTTCTCTGAGCTTGCTTTGGTTTTAATAATAGAATCATATAGCTCCACATTTCACATTGGTTTTCAAGTTAAACAAAGGAATAATCGTACCAAGTTCCTCTGCTGATGATGTTAAAGCAGAAACCATGCAAATAATTCTTTGGTTTTTTTCTTTTGGTAGCCAAGAGAAAAAAGAAAAAAAAAAAAGGTAGTTTTTATTGGTTTTATCAATTCCAGACTGAAATGTTTCCACATACTCAACCAATTAAGACAGTTCATTTGAGATTAAACAAAACATTTAATTTAGGGAGAAACAAATCAGGCATAGTTAATAATGCCAGCAAGAAAGAGTCAGAAAACAATCAAGGGAAAAAAATAAATAAATGTTTCGTGTCACTGACCCTGTGTACCAAAGGTGGTGATTCTGTTTCTCTTGGATAACAGACGACTTGCAGGCCATCCAAGGACTGCTCCAGTGCCAGGCCTGGGTATGCGAGGGAGCAGGCCTAGCTTTTGCGGGAATGTGCTGGCTGTGTCCTCTGAAGCCTTCTCTAGGAGAAGAAAAGAGCCAGCTGTGGCCAGCACTGCTTGCCTGGATCAGTGACATGTTCAGCCTCAGGGAACTATTGTCAGCTCCTGCCTGTGAACTTCTTTCAGAGTTCCCTCTCCGCAGCTTTTCTGAGTTATAGCATTTTGATCCTGGATAGTGGGAAATAAGGGATATCACTCACAACAGCAAGTCTCACCTTTTTCTGTTGGAAAATCATCCAAAATGTGGGTTAATTGAGCATTAATACTGCCTTGTTCACTTCAAGAAGAAATTTTACTTTAGGTCTTCTTCCTATGAGTAGATCAGAGCAGTAGACCAGGACATCACAAAACCAAACCCTGTTCAGCAGACTTAGTTTTTTGAATGGTATCCAAATCTCTTTGTTAATCAAATTCAGACATCAAATGTTTTTTGGAAATACTACAACAGTTTTCTGGGACATATTTTTCTTCATTTTGTATTGTCTGAAATAGTACATTTTGAGAAGTAAATTCTTCACTAAAAAAAAAAATACACATCTTTAATTCCCCTGGGTTTTAATGTAAAATAATGTCATAGTCCATGTTTTCTCAAATGTTTTTGAGAAAATATTTAAATTTCTAAATATTTTCATACTTTTCCCTTTTTGGAGGGGGGAAAAAAATTGGACAATCATGTTGAAACTCTTCCTGAAAAAATAATGTGAAACAATCTTTAAGCTTAACTATGAGACTGATCCTCTTCCTATACAACTTTTTCTTGAGAAGCTTTGAATTTTAACATATAAATTAATGACCACATAAACAAGAAGTTAATGCAGTGGGAAAGACCAGTAATGAAACCAAAGGCTATATATGTGAGCCACAAAAAAAAAAGGAAAATGTTAATACGTCTGTTTTTTCAATGTAATAAAAGACACCATTCTTTGTTGGTCACTCATTTTAAAAGTACTTCCGACAGCCAAGTTTTGTCAGACTTGAATTTAATGAAAACAGGGGAAATTGCATTTTCAAATATTGTTTAATGCTTGAAGTGAAATGCAGATGTTTAACTCACCACAAACACCAATATTTTGTTCATTTAACAAAGAGCTCAGACTGTTCATGTACCTCTTCTGGAGTCACATTGTATGCTCCTTTGTGAGACAACTCCCGCTGATGTCAGACTCTCCTGGCTTGTAAATTTGGCTTGACACTAACTTCATTGCACTAGTTGAGAGGACTGTGAAGCTGAAGACCTGCGAATAAAACAAGGTATGCTTTCACATCCACAGATAGCAGCTGACTAAAAAATAACGGCATAGGTATGAGGAAAGAACTAGAATTACTGCAGGAGGCTAAACCTATTTTTGCTGGTACAAAAAATAAACTAATTTTTCCCCTCCTGAAACAACAACAACAGTTCAGAGTTGTAAAATTACAAATTATCTTTATAATTTAGTTGTAAAATTACAATTACCTAATATCAAGGTAAAACAAAAGGTACAAAAAAAGGTGACAGTTGTAAAAAAGGCAGGCAGATTTTCCATCACATTTCAGCTATTAGTCTTTGTGACCCTTTTCACCTGTAGACTTTCTCTTTAAACCTTATGTAGAAAAAAGCAAGTTGTACACACCCTGCTTTCTTCAGGCAAACTGCTTCTGTTCTGAAGCCAAAAGTATATGAATCACACATTGTACTTCTTTCTTTTATTTATTCCCTATGTCTATCTTCAGCCTGGAACCTTGAGCTATGAAAAATAAATACTAACTCGGAGGGAAATGCTAGTGAGAGTTTCATTGTATAAAATAAACAAAAAAATGCCCCCTGATCAGGCCAGCCTTCAACTACTCAAAGTGTTCCTGCAGTGGTGTGCCACACTGGTTGAATACCAGGCATTAGTCCTGAAATATATTAGTCCTGCTGAAGTATAGACTCATAGAATAGTTAAGGCTGGAAAGGACCCTAAGATCACCTAATTCCAACACCCTTGCCATGGGCAGGGACACCTCACACTAAACCATGTCACTCAAGGCTCTGTCTAACCTGGCCTTGAACACTGCCAGGGATGGAGCATTCACAGCTTCCCTGGGCAACCCATTCCAGTGCCTCACCACCCT
>JBCJKH010013343.1:0-12130 GCA_039877255.1 Loriculus beryllinus | reverse complement strand
CCTAATACTACACTTTTAAACAAGCCAGTAAGAGCACTACACAGCAGAGAGAACTCTGAACAGAGAACAGCTACATCTTGCAGGATCAAATACCTCCAGGACATGGGTAAAATTCTATGGTCCTAAGAAGACATAAGAAGGAGAAATAAAACCCCTAAGTAAATGAAATAGTTCAGCTGAGGGACGAAGTAATCATTCTAGAGAAACAGAGATAAACCATCTCCTGCAACTTCTCACAGAGAGGAGATAGTGCAAAAACACGAACCACGTGCTTTCCTTTTTAACAAATAACATTTCCTCACAAATATCTCCCCACCTTGGAGCGCATTTCAACTGTTTAAATTTAACTCATCTTATGCATATACATACACTGAAGTCACCATCTAAATGTGAAGCATATACCTAAGGCATTGCTCAGCACTGCTGCTCCTCCCAAATAAACTCACTGTTGGGGATTAAACACCTTCCTTTGCTGTGACTTTGGTTCTTTTGGTTACTTTCTGCTGGTGCATGCGACTGACAACTGACGGGACCTTCAACAGGACCGCTAGGGAGGGTTTAAAACAAAATGAAGTCTGTTCTCTCTTTCTCAAAGCAAATACATTCACATAAGTAAAATTATTACTCACTTGCTGAAATTATACTTTGGCAATTCTACTCCTTTTAAGATTTTCTAGATTGGATTTTTTTTAATATAATCCTCCCACCAAAAAACCCCACAGCATGCAGTGTAAATACGAGTTCACATTTACAAGATATATGACAACAATGTGGATACATTTAGAAGTTTCATCTGCAAAGGCTTGTTCATCTACATTTGATGGGAACTTTCTATATGAACAAAGATCTGAGGGAAAAGGTCTTTACTTCCGATACCTTTCAGCAGTAGGTAGAGCAGAGAAAATATTCTTCTCTGCAAATCTCTGTCCAAGCTGTAAATGAAGGTTGGGATACACTTTTCTTGTCCATGAAAAATACATCATTAATCAATCATATTTTAGTGTGCCAAGAGGAAAAAAAAGGCAAGGAAAAGCCCCACTTGAATGGATATTTTCCCCCCACATTACTCACAAAGCCTTGAGAAATTCCATAAGAACTGCTACCTTCAAACTGGTTCAAAACCTGTTATAAAATTATTAGAACACATAACGAGTGTGGTAATTTAAGGTAGAGCCTCACATATCAAACAGTGTTCCCCGTTCAAGCAGGTGAGTCCTCCTTTAGGTGTCATACTGTTAAATTAACTATATGATATTTTACAATTTAATATGGACTATGCCTCAGAAAAAAAGTGGTTTTCATATTATTATTAAATCCATGTTAAATGGATTATGTGTTATATGTCATTTTCTACCAGCTCTGCCATTAACTCCGTAGCAGCTGATGCTAAATGTACTAAAATGTAATATAATGAGCTCCTACACTGCCAGCAATTACAGAGTTAAGCTGAATACATCTCTGAGTACAAAAATAAGTCTGCTTTCTACGTAGCAATAAATTAAAGGCAACATCTGCCTTAATTTAAAATTGCCAGGGTTTTACCATTATATATAAAGATATCTAATATCTAGATAAAACATACACATATACAACAGCAACAACAAAGCAAAATCACAATTGAAAGAGCTTCCCTAAATGTGATTTCACCACCCCTCTCTCATGGTTGACCCATGCATCAGCACAGCATTTAAACACTGCTTGCACGTTTCTGGCTGACGTCATTTGGCAAGTATAGAATTAAAAGTTAAAATCCCTCAAAGTAAAGACAGTGCAATGGTTGGGGGGTTTTTCCATAGCTTTGCAATACAGTTTCTAGATCTTGTGATTTTAACATCATTTTAGGATGTGATGCTACTGCTGGATGCAGTTCAGAAAACTCTTTAATGTTAATTGTGGGCACTGATCCTCCTCACACCTGGTTCTGTCAGCTGCCTTTATGAAGGAGACAAAGGATAAAAGCACCATGTCTCTACAAACAGTCGGGTCAGGGAGTGGTGAGTGTTCCTGGACACCACAGGTCCAACCCAAGACACAGAATGGAGACAAGAGGAGATGCCCCAGCCCATTTGGGGGAGCATGTCACGGTCCCCATCAATCCTGCCTGCAAAACTGGGTGCACAGGCTCAGCAGAGGCAGCAGCTCCCAGACATCGGTCACATCCTGAGACCTCCAGAAACATGAGGACAAGCAGTAATTCTTTCACATGCTGTTTGTGATACTAATACATATGAACGGCACAGCACACATTTATGATCTCACAGCTTAGGAGTCTGCTTAAGGCCCATACCGCCACAAAAAGGCTCAGAGATATACAGAACCTAGACATACTAGTGACAACCATTAAAGGCACTTGGCCTTTCACCAAGAGGAGAGGTCCATGGCAGACCATGCCATGTGTAGGCTCACCACAGATGCTGACTACTCAGTCAGACAAAATGTCCTGTTGTCCACCACAGGCAGCCTCAGCACCTGGCATGGAGGGTGATTCTTCACATTGCTGCATGCTTTACATTACACACTTTGTCTTGCTTGGATATTCCACCAGCCACAAATCCAGGTTATGCGCTAGTAAATGGGTTTACCCCACAGCTGTTTACATCAAAAGTGATAAAGTGCTCCTCAAAAGAATAGTTCTCCCAGCTCCACATCATCCCCCACTGGATTCTCTCCACCCTAGTGACGAGTTAAACCAAGGTCCCATGTCACAAGTGAGAATGACAACTACAGAGGAATTAAACAGCTCATGCCAAAGAAGAATGGACATAAGGAGACACTACATCTGCACGGCAGTGAAGCAAATACACCTCTACTGCTATTAAAATATTACTAATTAGTTTTAAAGAGAGAGCAATGGGTTTGCACAAGAAACATTCTGACTGCAGACGGAGGTTCCATACCAATACCAATAGTTTCCTTCATCTTGGGCCATCCACTTCCAAAGAGACCCATGTGAAACAACACTGAATCTTCCCAGAAAAAGTCCAGCAGGATCAGTCCCCATAGGACCCCTCTATTTAGGGCAACGACTGCTGTTGCAGAGTGCGACTGCTACTGCTTGAAAGCAGCACTTGTCCTTGTGAGAAGAGTTTATGAGAGTAAGCAAAGTTATAGTGCATTTAGGGTAGAGAATAAATTTTTGATGACTCTAAAATGATACATCTGTGAGTAAGTATATACATATGCACACGCTGGAGTGTTAGTCTGTAAAACACATAACAGCATCTCCTTCTGGATTCAGCCCCAAAATTCAAAAGTCCTCAGTGTTACTTCACACATGGAGTATTGGGTTAAACATTTTTTTAAGTGGTTACTGACTTTGCAAACCTCAACATTTAGGGGCACCATCGAAAAATGCTGTTCCAGCTCCTGATTTCTGAGGTGGGGTCAATGCTGCCAGGAAAAGGCACCTTTTGAGAGCACCCAAACTGGGTGTCCCAAACCTGAAGTGACTGAACACATTGGCCATCCCACAGGGCTGTGGTTACTGCAATGGTTTCCAGGTTACTGCAATGGCTTCCAGCATCTCTGGACCAGACCTGGCCACTCCCAGTGTTCTTACCAACTTGTGAAACAAAGCTCATGCATGGCATCTGAGATCGTGTTTCTTATCCATCATTATCAACTCATTAAAGCTTTATCTGAATCATTCCAACAGCTTCCCTGGCATCATCACAAGGCATTAAAGCATTTTGCCCTTTCTTTGATGGAACTTCACAACTCTGGCTCTTCCCCATCCATCTACTCAGACTGTAATGCATTGCTGGCAGGCTCTGCAGCTTTGATGGCTGTGACAACTCCTCAACTGCAAGGCCACAATCTCCTCTCTCACATCCCTCCTTCAGATCCCACTCTGACACACTGTTTATAAACAACCACCTAGTTCCTTACAGCCATACGGGTGGAATCTGGCTTTTACTGCATTCACACATATAAAATATTTATTTAAAAAAATGTGCATAAAATAAAGGAAGGAGGGTTCATAAGGAGAAAGAATATGTTTTATTTAACCAGTTGATATGGTTTGAAAACGTGGACATGTTCATTTCTTGGCTGGATCAACTCATTTCATAAATGATATTACCTAATCCTTCCATCTCTCACATCCGGAGGGCAACTAGAGCAGCAGCCCTACTGTAAAAGTGTATGCATCTTACTGAACCCCTCCCCTTACACCAGTTTGCTGTCAGTTATGCTCCTGCCACATAAGGAATACGCAGAAGGAAATAGTTCTTCCCATCTGTAGTGCCCATAAGACAATCAACCTCCACTTTGGTCTGAACATCTAGATGGTGCTGAAGTAATATAGGAAAAAGCAAATATTACACCAGCCCTGCTACTGTAGCAGCATTCCATAAAGAGAGGGATGCAAACATATGAGCACATATTAAAAATATACACCTGCATATTATCCCCGTACATGTATACGTGCTCAGATCATTACCTAAAGTGACATGTGGGAATGCTGCAGTAATGATGATGATGAAAGAAGGTATATTATGCTGTGGGTAGAGGGCTATATGCATGTTTTATTTGCTTGAGTTACAACGAGTTGGGACTGGCTGTGACATTTGACCATGCTGCAGTCTCCAATAAACATAAAACAAAGTCTATACTGCCCCTTTAAAGACATGATTTTCATTCCCTCCATAGACTGAAATGCGTTCTAATGCTTCTGAAGGGTTTTAATAAATATGAGTATGTATAAAATGCTGCTGCTGATTCAATTACTAAATCACAAGTAACAGCTGTAGCACTGTGATCTCTTTTGAAATAAATTATGTCACGGCGATTACCTAAAAAGAAAGGTGCATTTCTCACATGATGCTGTATGATGCATTATAGATTAAACAGCCTGCATACTCTGTATTTATTCTACAGCTTGCATTTAGTGGAAGTGGGTAGAATATACAGCTGAGATATACGGGTGTCATTTCTATTATACCATACGCACATCTACAGGGAAGGACACACATATACTCTTTTGATTCCTATGCTAAATTTGCTCATTTCATCAGTCAACATTTCCTTTTCTTAGGACTGATCAAGGCTTTAAGAAAAACCACGGGTTTAGTCTCTCTGTTTCATCCAGTGCATTATCATTGTAACATTAATCTTTCTGGAATGGATTTCATTTTATCTGGTTGCATTTCATGGCAATGTAAGAGTATAAAAAATGCACTTTGATTTTCTTGGGGAACATTAGCACCTAACATTAGTAAGGGTAGAAGTAAAGCTCTTGTTCTAAATAAATTTAACAGACATGCTGGCACAAGAGGGAGGGCCATAATATGAGGATGCTTTATTTTTACATTAACTGATTATTGTTCTCCTAAAAAGAGATTCTATGCCAATAGGGATACAGAGATGATGCTTCAGGAAGGGATACTTCTCACTTAGTAGTTGCATTATTAGAAGTAGAAACGGGTAATTTCCCTCAAAACAGTATCATTTATACATCAGAAGTATTTATATATCGGCAGCATGTTAGAGATGCAAGAAAGGTATAGGGCACTGCCAAAGTCCAATCGAATATAATACAGAAGTCATTGAAACACAGCGTAAGTCTTTCTTAAAGTGGAAAGATGCAAATATACAGGAAATAATTAAAGGAGAGAAGAAGGAAAAAACCTTACTATTGGGGTTACTATTGGGGTTTTTCTGACTGTGTTAAGGTCAAACACTGAGGTCTCTGAACAACATAAACCCATCTTTGGAATGTTATAAACAGAGTTTCTAACACCCCGTTAAACTTTCCAACCACTGGCAAAAAACTTTTAGCAACTTTATGTCTTAAAAATGAGACTTTTTGTGGCTGGCCTCTGCAGATCAGTATAAATTCAATCCAATTTAAAGCACAGTAACGATGTGGGCAGTCTCAGACTATTACTTTCAATGGGATAGAGTCCCTAAGGATGACATAGACTTAGTCCCATTGAAAGTAATGGGGTAAGCAATCACATGCCATTACTTTCAAGGAGACTCAGTCTATACTATCCATAATAACATGGTAATATAAATCTGTACTGACTCATCAGCATGAAGAATGAAAATGTAAAAGAATGGCAAAGCGGCAAACGTGCACCCTGAGACAAAAAACAGCCCCTTGGTTTCTCTGCATCCATAACTCATCAGTGTTGAAAGTTTATTACAGGAGAGCTAAAAAGGCATATGAACACAAGGTGAGACATTAAAACTAAGATGAGGCTTTGGTATTTTATAGTATTGTCAGTCTTCACTGCCTCTCCCCATCTCCCCCCCTTTTTTTCCTTTTCCTTAAAGTCCTCAATTGGATTTTTCTGTTTCCTAAATCCAGCAATAAGAAAAAATATTTGTTCATGGAGAATGTGTCTCTATCAAGCCATTTATTTTTCATCTTCCCCCTCAGTGTACAACAGAGACAGCTACAAACAGCCTCTGCAATCTTCCACTCTGCAAATCAAAGACATTAATAATATATTAAAAGGATAGATAATTCTGAGCAGGTGGACAGGGTGGTGATTGATCCATTACTGTGCAAATACCTTGGTAATGGCTTGTAAAAACTTAAGATCCACAAAACAAAGAGATAACAAAGCCCCACCGTTAAAGCAGACACCCATTTACGGCTAGTAAATTTTATACAGATTAATAGAAAAGACCAACTCAAATCCTCCTCTTGAGCTAACAATAACACTCCACTTAGCAAGGCTCAAGAGTACAAGCCATTGGCAGAAAGTACAGCAGATCGCCCTGCCTTGTGCCTGGGGTAGGCAGGACCATTCATTTTGATGAGGGAGCTGCACGGTGTTCAGTAGCTCAGCCAAAAGCATTTCCACAAGATTCACACAATCTCTCAAGTCCCTCTGCTGACCTGCCAATACCTTTATAATATATAACTCTAATAAGAGCACCTAGTTTGCATATAAGCCAACTTCTTCTTTTCTATTTCCTGCCACCTACCTGGGGAGTTAAAAAACATGAATATAAATGTTTATATATACACACACATATATATGTATTAGAACATTTCTTCCCTGATGGAGTGACAGAAAAGAAGTCCTCTGGCTACTGAGCAGTAATTGAGAATATTGAATCTTTGCACTGCAGAAATTGTTTAAAAGATAAAAGCCAGAAGCAAATGACAGGCACCCGAAAAGTTCAGATAAGAATCAGTCAGCGATGTAGTGAATCAGTTGAGTGGTTATCAAGTTATAATTGTCAAGGAAAACTCTTAATCTAACCGAGACTGGATTTTGACAAAAGGGTAAGGGAATTAAACCCTGCTTGGAAGCTAAATTCTTGCTCTGAATCACCAAAAATAATTATAATCGAAAATGTAAAATAACATAAAATAGAATCTGAAAACATAAATGCATAAAAAACAGATATCTACGTATTATCTGAAAGTTGTTCTATAATGGTTATTCCTGCTTCGCAGAAGAGGTGGACGGGAGCTAGATTTGGTTTAACTTCAGGTATAAAAAACCTCTACAGCTACCAGTGCAGGTTTGCTGCAAGAATTGAACCCTACATTTCTCATCGCACACTAATTTTTCCACCGTGACACTACTTCATTGCATCTTTCAATGCAGCCTCTGCAAGCCCCATTTGCTCTGAAATTCCCAAATCCCGGTAGTTAAGTGGGATCTCTGACTGAAATAACTGTTGATTTGACTGTTGACACTTCACCAATTTTAGCTTGCTCTTGTAAGTGAAGAACTAGGCCAGTTCTCAAAAGGGCAAATTTTAAGATACATAATCATAGCAATTTCACAGGCATAATATTGTTAGACTTACACTGTAAACATTTTAATACACCACCAGCTTCCTCTGCTCTTTCCAACAGCACAGAAGATGCTGCCTTGTGCATTTCATAATCCTGAAGCTTTAAATGATTTCCACCTTTCTTTCTTATGCCTACAGCCACATTTCAGCATCACAACACTAGCACAGTATAAGTAAGAAAGAACTGAAGGATTAAAACAATCTTGATACGACGTTTCCCTTCTTGCTATATATAGAGAGATTCACTGCAGTCGTTCTCCTTTCTCTGCCTTTTGGGGGGCTTTTTAGTAGTAGTTTCATTTTCTTAAAAATAAAACTCTCTAAAATTAAAAGCAGAAGAAAAAAAATGCTCCTTTCAAGGAAAGGAAAAAGAAAACAGAGAATTATTCTTAAAAATCATTTTAACACCTTTACTGAAACAAAGAATATTATCTCACCATGTGAAGTATTGAAATCAGACTACAAACAATTGTAATGCTGAACAGGACCTGGTTACTCCAGTCTCTAACAGTGCATATGGAAAACACAAGTCGTAGTAGAGCAATAGGATTTTTCAATAAATACCTTTCTGTCTATTTGGGCACCTGCATCTTTGTAAATAATTTTTCAGCTATGAAAAAAAAAAAAGCTTTGCCATGCAGTGTCATATTTATAGAAACAGTTTGTACTCAATAGAAATGTATCTGCTACATGGTAAAATGTAGAAATGTATCTGGTACATGGTAAAAAGAAAAGGATATATATTGTAGTAAGAAAATGAAATTATGGCATTTTAAGTGATTTAGTGTTATGTCTGATTTCATAAACAATTAATAATGGCAAAGGTAGCATAATGAAAACTGCCAACTTGCTTAGAAAACATGCTATAGCATACATATAGTTCAGCGCTGCTGTACTATTCAGTTGTGTATTGCAGCACACCATAAAATGAGATTAAAATGTTATAATGCTCTTAATTTTTTCTTATAAAGTTATGGAAATGATTGCACAAACACGAAATACGAAGCCCTTCAAAACCAGTTTTCCTGAAGTCTTCTCCCTGCCTTTTAAAATCAGAAGCTGAAACCAAAGCACACAACCAAACCAAAACCCAAGCAGGGGGTGACCCCAAGCTCCTAGGAGAAGGTGAACATCCACATAGATACTGTTTTGATAATTTGTGTTTTCAAAATGTGCTTCCACATTCAAAGGGTGGGGTTTTGAGTTATTCCCTTATTTTTTAGCCAAAGGTGCTGCTTGATCCCATGCTCTGAGTACCAAGTAGTACCACCTTGTAGTAGTGGTACTAGATAGCGCTACTATCTGTGGTAAGCACATGGAGTATGGGGGAGTACAACACCCATCAGGCAGGACGCGCAGGTGTCCAAGACAGGAAGGAGCCTTTAGACCTCTTGAGCACCCGCTGACAACACTCACTGCACCCACCTCTTCCTACACAGTTACAACAGCTTGCATTGAAACGATACAGGTTATAACACAAATCTTTTCATGTTTTCAAACAGAAATCCAATATATTTTCTTCTTTGTGTTGTGAAGTTGTGAATAATAGTTGTGAAGTATGTTCACATGAAGAATAGTTGTGAAGTATGGCAATAATAAAGAGAGGATTTTTGGGTGGTTTGCATATTTTAGATCATGAAAAAACCTGGAGTAAATAAATCATTCCTACATTAAGAATGATTACCCAGCGTGTAAAGTGGAATGTGGAATCACCTTCGATGTGTTACCCACAATGCCGCTCCAGGCTGCAGCTAATTAGCAGGAGAAAGGTCATGCAAAAAATAATGTGATTAGAAGAGGTTGAAAGGGAAAAAAAAAAATAGCCACATATTTGGACCCAGCCCAGATTTCCTTTTTGCCACTGTAACTGAAACCCATTGCTTCAATATTTAATGAAATGCTTATGTTGCAGCACCTGGTCACATTGTCAGCATTGCCTAAGCACTGCCTCCCCTGTGGGTCATTACTGCAGCCATCTGAAAGGGGGCAAACTGTTCATCGACTACAATAATGCCAGTCTTTAAGAATCTACAGCTACAAAACAGCAGGAGACAGAGTTACTTTGGCTCTGATCTTGGGAAAAATGGCTGGGGGCAAAATGCTGTTTCCTACCATCAGAGACTCTCCAGTTGGCAATAATTCTGGAAGTCAAAGCCCGTGCGCAGGACCCAGCCTGGCCGCCCTGTTCTGCCTTTTCTCCCTCTGCAGAAAGGCAGCAGCTCCTGGTGAGAGATCCTTGTCAACAGGAAAACAGTAGTTCACACCACCCTGCTAATGATCCAATGCATCAATAGCTCAAACAATCACACCAAGCAGATGTCCTAAGTTAATATAGACTTTCCTGGGATTTTACTTGTGAAACGTGGCTTTAAAAGGCATTAGTCTTTTGTCCTCACTAGAGATCTGCTAAATCCTGGCACCAATTCCTTGGGTATGTGAACCCCAGCCTAATGGAATTTAATTACTTTAGTGGTATTAATCATCTGTACAGTAGAGCAAAGAGTATTTTATTACCACTTTTAAGGGTTATCGGCACATTTATTTCAAATGAACTGTCAAACTGCATTACGTGTAAAGCATGCCAGGTTTGAACAGTAGAGCGCAGGTGAAGAGACATTTGCTGCTTAAACCTCTGCCGTAAGGAGGAAGCCTCCGCTTAGCACAGGAAACAGGGATGGGGCTATTTAAAATGAGAAACAAACTTGCATTGATTTGAGTGATTTCTTTTTGCTGTCATTGGTTCTGTCAACTTCTAATTTCTCACAGTTTCACTCCAAGTGGAAAGGCTGCTCTTTGCTGGGGAGAGCAGAAATACCAGTTGGCACCAAATAACCTGTGACACTATTATAGGATTAGTTCCAGAAGAGCAATACCAGGCTTGTCCATTATCTAGCAACAAGCACTGGCTCAGTAACACAAGGTTTTTCTCTAATTCACTTTAATACATCAAATCCTTCGCATTCACGTACATGGAAGGGTGTATTTTCATTCACTATTCCTGAAAGATGTTAGTCAGGGCATCAGCACTTTACATGGGAAGATGGACATTGATAGGAGTTCACAGCCTCACCAACCTCAGACAAACCAGGTAAGATCTTGGTGCTCATCTCTGTTTGCTGGACATGTTGCAGCTTATTTTGCATACTGCAAAGTTGCAACTTTAGCTGAAATTAATACCTGAACAAAGGTCTTCTGGTCCCTTCAGTGTGAAGTTTCTCCTCCTGTTTGGCTCTGGACTCTCCATAGGTTTTAGACCTGTCCTACACCTGGGTAAAACATCTTGGTTTGCACTCATCGTCTCTCAGACATTTTGCACTGAGCAGCAAATGAGAGCAATTTGTGACACAAGATACTACGACATGTGGGAAAGACACATAATTAGTGTCAGAATGAATGCATTTGCTTTTTAAAGCCTATTTGTCCTAGGATTTCAAATGAATCAAGCTGCTATGTCTCTCTCAACAGCTCCATACTGCTGTATAATGAATTAAAAGCTAGTGTTGCTAAAATGTGCAAGCTTTAGAAATATAATGACTACTGTATACTTCTCAAACCCAGGGATGAGAGGATCTTAAAAGGCTCTAAACTCTAATGCAGCCCATTTTAAAGCTTTCCAAAAAAACTATCCCATTTTGCTAAACAGAGATTTCTCAATGAAATCACCCCTTTTCTGTCACCGATTACTATGAATTTACAAAGCTACTCTGAATCTTGAATTTTTAAAAGGAAAATACCACATGTAGATCCTCCTGCACGTATGTATCATTCAGGTTTGAGTGTCCAGCATGCCGCATGCAGCATATACAGCGGTGTATCTCAGTACCCCATATATAAACAGTTCTCCTGCCACTCTCAAATCTTTCCTCCCCCTTGCCTCATCCATCCTCATCCACCACCTTTTCCTTCCTCTCCCATCCAGATATTCAGACCATTTCCTGCCAGGCACTGTCAGTGACACTGTGGTGCCAGTCCCCCACACTCAGGGGCAGCAGGGGCCATCCCTGAGGATGAAAGGGTACTTGGGACTTTTTGCCCATTCTCTGTATTTACACTTTGGCTGAAACTCTTACAAGACAGTTACTCACAAGATGGAAATTTGTGCCTTTGACCATGGACCACCCCTACTAATATCTTACTAGAAAAAGGAAATTGGCTTTTGACAAGTTAGAATAGAACTGACTCAGAAGACAGGAAGGCTCTCCTTGGGATTACACGCCCTTTATGGTTTCCAAACCCGTCTCATATCCTTCAATGCCATACAGCCTGTATCAGAGAATCCCAGACTGGTCTGGGTTGGAAGGGACCTTAAAGCTCCTCCAGCTCCAAGCCCTGCTCCCACGGGCAGGGACCCCTTCCACTGGAGCAG
>JBCJKH010013336.1:53646-63738 GCA_039877255.1 Loriculus beryllinus | reverse complement strand
TAATTCTCCAAAATCATAACTAACCCGCTCTGCTTGCTTCCTGCTGTTGGCAGCCATTCTTGCTAGAAGGATATTGCAGTGGTAAGAACAGTAGTTTAGAAATAATAGTGTGAAATGTTTCTTTCCAAGTGTTGTTTTTGGAAACTGTCATGCCATGTCAGTTCTCAGAATTCTAGGAATTTTAAGGAGCTGGTAGTTGCCTGAAGTACTTCCCAAGTAATAATTTGAGTAATTTTACGGGATAATAGTACATTCTTCTTTGGGCATCTTACAAGCCTTTTTTTTTTTCCACTTTTAAATAAGTTGTGCACCACCCATGTTTATTTTTGAAGAGGAAATAACTTCCTTACTGTAGAGTAATCTTATTTACTGTTACTTGTGCTGCTTCTTTAGCATTTAATGGCATAATGAATTTTGATGTGGTTTTGTGATTTATAGATGAGTTTAATTTTATGTATCTTGTACTTGAAACTCTCTGTGTTATAACTGGTATTTTAAGGGTACATACTCTCAATATAGTGGTAAGTAAATGCTATAACAAAATGAGTTTACTATTTCCTATATAGATCTTAAATTCTGCTGGACAAACTACAGACTCTAGGGCAGAAAACCAGAAATCACCACCTGCGTTGATGGTTTATAGAAGCTTGGTAGTGCAGGAGCCTTGTCCTGCTTGAAGCTTCTGAAGTCAGAAAATTCTGCTCAAAAGATCTGGTATCATTATATAGCATCAGACTGGGCATATACCTTCCTGAAGAATGCCTTTTGGGAAGTGCTTATTGGTGTTCTCCAGCTTCTTTTGATGTTTTGATGATGGCTATAGCCTTCAGTTTGTTGAAATATATATGTTTGTGTGAAAAGTGCGTCTTTCTTTTTTGCTTGTTTGAATGAATGTTTTCACTAGATTTGTATATGCGGTTTCTTTAAGCCAGCTCTTGTAATTCTAGTAATCTAGTAATTTGATGATATATTTTCTGAGGGTTTGCTAGTGTTCATAGAGCATGGATCCTGTTTCATGGGCAGGTGGAACACTCTTTCTGATGATGATCTGAGAGCCAAGTCTGAATGCCCTCATCTTTGTGTCAGAGAACATGACAAGATGTCATCTCTGCCCTCTCATGCCTGCTACCCTCACTTTTTCAATCCTCCAGCCATGTGCCAGATCATGAGGGAGCAGGCGGCTAGCATGGGACTTACACTGGGCTTTGTGCTCCTCGGCTGTTACACAGCTTGTTTTCTTGTGCCCTGCCTACACAAGAGATGCTGCACAAGAGTAGAAACTGCCCTGTTTCCATTATCACAGTGAGGAAGTGAAGAGATGGAGACAGCTTCAGCCTTGTGGTCATTTGCCTGGTAAATCTGTGCCTAGTTTTTTCCTCGTGAGTCACTGATATCCCTACCTGTAGGTGCTGCTATATGAGACCCACCCACTGACATTTCTGTGCAAGATGCGTACACCAAGTAGTGGATGTAGAGCAGGAAGAGAAAGCAGACACTGACTATGCTGGGTTTCATGTTTCTTTAAAAGAAATAACTTTAAATATTTGTGTAAAGCAAGCCAAGCAAATAAATGTTACATTGCTCCTAAATCTTTCTATTAGTTAATCTATAAAGAGTTGAAAACAGCTGTTCCAGATGAGTGGTTGCCCACTGATGATAAATGGTTTAACTCACATGGAAAGGCAGTAAAGTCTCACAGCGTAAACATCTGTAAAAGTAACATACAGACTTATGCTTTTATCTTGCCTCCCCTCTTGGGGAACTTGAGATAAGTAAAATTGGTTGTTAGTATTTTTTTTCTTAAGTATAACTAACAATATTATTTATTTTCTTTTTCTTTACCTAGGGTATTTATGTAAGGGATGCACCTCTAAAGGACATAAAAGTGTTCAACTTTCGCCGATTTGTAGCTCTTTTCAGTGTGGTAAATGCCACAAAGCGGGACGCTGGCAACTATCGCTGCATGATTCGAACAGAAGGAGGAGTTGGTGTATCAAACTATGCAGAACTGATAGTCAAAGGTATGTCAAAATAAAATTCATTATTTGCATGCTTGGTGCATGGAATAAGGACCTGCAATTGCTAATTCAGTGTCACCCATAGCCTCTTAAAGTCGATAAGAGGTTCAATAAATAGACTCTGTTTATGTAAATCTTAAGAGTCTATCCAGCTGGAACAATGGAATGACAGAAGAAGCTAGGGCTAATTAACCAGTTTCTTGTTGATTGTTGTTTTAAATATTTCCCCAAAATGCACTGTTTAGAACTGTATATCTTTCAAGATTTTTTAAAGTATGGCTGTTTACCCTCCTTTGTGGAGATTGCTTTCTAAAAACATACTTACTGCAAAATATAAGACATTTACACTAAAATGAGCACATAAAATATATATACTCCAACATATGCAGGGCAGTTTTTAAAAACAGCAGGAAACACTTAAATAGAATGCATACAGGTCTGTACATCCTCATTATAGAAAACTGTGCTAAACTGATTTTTAACATTCATTATGTTTAAATTCCATTTTGCTTGCTTGTCTGTGAGATGAGCAGGTGTTGATTGGAAAGGAAGAAACTTGAGCTATCGGTTAGACTGGGGAATAATAGGTTGCCAGTAGAAGATTTAAGAGAATCATAATGAAGAAACAATTTTCCTAAAGCAGGAATATGGTTTTAATGGATGTGGATTAGGAAAAATGGACAGAAACAGGACGAGACAAGGAGAAGCAGGTTGCAAATAGGCCGTGTGTGAAGATAACAAGACAAAACAAATTGTAGCATTAAAACTGAGATGAACTATTTGAATGGACAGATGGAGAACAAAACAGTAGTTGAGAATATAATTATGAGGCATGGTGGAAGAAATCAGGTTCTTTCAGTTCAAGCATGAAAAATTAAAAGAAATTAAAGGGAAATAAAAGGGGTGGCCAAAACCGGGAATGTCAGCAAGGAAAGAAAGTGTGCACTATAAGCCCCAATAGGAATAGCATCTTTCACACCTACCAGCAGTGAAAATGAGGAAGAATGGAGACTGCCTGAAGGAGGCAGATGGAAAACTGACTACATCAGTGGCAGGAGGTACAGGAAGCTGAAGAAGTTAGATTTTTCCAATTTCTTTAATTTAGGGAATTTTAATTTATTAGTGCTCCTTTTGAGGTGTAGTAATTGAAATTATGAAGTGTATTATTACAGCATTTGTACTTACTCAGATTCTTTCAGAAAATTTGCCCTGTGCACTGTGAACAAGTGGATAGCCTTAGGCTGTAATCCCATTAACTACTTGTAGAGTGGCAAAGTAATTATGGTAATCCCTGTTGCCTGTGTTGGAGCTTTTATGAGACCACCTGCAGGTCATTCCTTCTGACCTAAAAAAGACCCATTTTAAACATTGTGCTGTAAAACCTTAGATGACTATACTGAAATAGCAGCATTAGGGGCTAATTAGTAAATATGCTTTTACATTGATGGCATATAATTAAGAAATTGTATTTCCTATTTTTTTCAGCAGTCTTTCTGCAGTGTTAGTTAGCAGAATTCAAAAATAATGGATCGATTTTGGTGCAGCTATATCTTTTTTTAATCCATTATCATCAGTAAATCATGGAACTGTTTAGCCTGGAGAAGAGGAGGCTGCGTGGTGACCTCATAGCAGCCTTCCAGTATCTGAAGGGGACCTATAGGGATGCTGGAGAGGGACTCTTTGTTAGGGACTGTAGTGACAGGACAAGGAGTAATGGGTAAAAACTTAAACAGGGAAGGTTTAGATTGGATATGAAGAAGAAATTCCTTACTGTTAGGGTGGTGAGGCACTGGAATGGGTTGCCTAAGAAAGTTGTGAGTGCTCCATCCCTGGCAGTGTTCAAGGCCAGGTTGGACGAGGTCTTGAGAGGCATGGTTTAGTGTCAGGTGTCCCTGCCCATGGCAGGGGGCTGGAACTAGATGATCTTAAGGTCCTTTCCAACCCTAACGATTCTATGATTCTATGATTCTAAGTAAGATTACCTAACTGGAATTTCCTTTCTTGCAACTTGCAACCTCTTGTGCTATCATCATGTATCTCAGAAGAGTCCAGCTCTGTCTTCTCTGCAACCTTTTATAAGATAGCCATAGACAGCAACAAGATCTCCACTTTGGTTTTTCTCAGAAGACCAAACAAAACCCACCTTACCCTTTTGCTCTACATACCATGTTCTACAGTACCCAGACTTCATGGTGATTCTAATTTGACTCATTTGGTTTATCAGTCTCCATTTTTCTTCAACAACCACAAATTCAGATACATGAAAACAAGCGCATTTCTGGCCTTTCTCCCATTTCTTTTTGATAGGTACTTCTAATACAAGATGCTTATAGTGCAGTTAGGAACTTCTGCGAAGCACAATTTCCCTGTCTATGGACAAATTTCTTTATTCACAATGCCTACAGACTTCAGACAAAAAAAAGCACTTCTGTGATTTCACTGTAGGTATATCAATTAGCGAAGAGCATTAACATGCAACCTTGAGCGCATCATGACCTCACCAGGAACATTTAATTGCTGCATCATGATGATGAACAATGGCTCAGAGTGTGTACTACCTTCATTAAAGTTGTCATCAGTCGAGATGTGGGTCAAGGGAGATTGGGGTCGAGAGTCCCCGCAGAGGGAGTAGCTGTGTTCTGCCTGGATGAGGGGTGCTGGGGATGCCGGAGACAGTTCCACCTCCATTATTTCATTCTTCTCAGACAAGAAGGGATCATTCAAGAGCTGGCCTAGGACATCGGGTGAAAACTCATCCAGGAACTCTGTGAAGTGCTGTGGAGATAAGAAAGAGGAGGAGGAGTTCATCTCCTTGCTTGTCTGTCACGCCAACAACAGGAGAGCATTGATCAGAGCAATTCTAGTATCTACACCAGGCATCCGTGCCAGTCAGTGGCAGGGTCTACCAGCCCCGCCTAATGAGCTCCTCCTCCTCCAATCACTACTTTAAGCCGAAGAGCTACAGCTAGAACAAAAGTCCTCTCAGAAGCATACATTACAACAGAAGAGCATGTGATTAACTTGTAACAAAAATGTTAAATAGAAGCACGGTAGTCATGTCCTGAAGCAGCCTCTTCACCCCATCAAAGGCACTCACTAAAGCATGCTACCAAAAACCATGTCCTGGAAAGCATATTTTACAAAGACAGTAGTGAATGATGCTGCAGGATTTATCACCAGAATACTTTATGTGCAGAATAGAATATATTGGGTTAATGTTCACTGAAGCAGAGAAGAGAAAAGAGATAGACAGACTCTGACACCACACATGACTATTTTAGCTGTGCAGAACAGACAGTGCGCTCTAGGAAAACGGGTCCATGCACATCCCTAGCCAAGCAATTAACACATTTGCCATAAAACAGGTTTCTTGGTTGATTTATGTATCTATTTTAGGAATCACATTCCACCTAGAACTAGAGCCCAAATCCATCCTCTAGGCCCCAGAGATAAGCTCCTGACAGACAGTACTAATTACCACTTTTTCTTATTCAAAATAACCACAAATCAACTCTTGCCATATACTTCCTTGAGACTTCAGCGCAGTTCCCATCAACAGCCTTGGTTCTGTTTCCAAGGTCAGAAGATTACACCTTTGACAGACCAATAAACTGCACTGCAACAAACCATTCCTGTTCATCAGTCACACAAAGAATTCTATTTTTGTACAAAAATATTTGTACAATGAATTGCAACAAGCTTTTCTGAACAACCAGGCATTCTCTACAATCCTATATGGGAGTCTTTGTTGACTGGGGGATGATCCTATGAAAGTCTATGTCTGTTTGATTAGCTCTGTTTTTGCAAGCATTATTGATCTTGGCTCTTATCTTGCTCTCTCCTGCAGAAACAAACACTGAAATTCCAGATTCAGCTTCCTGAAGGCTAAATTAAGAATTAAACAAGTCAATATTGTACAAATCCATGAGAAAAGCGATGTGTTTACAGCCCCACGCACACACATTTCACAGCAGCACCTGTGGCCTTGAAGCCTGATGCTAGAAAACACAGAGCATTGCTGGCTTCCAGAGGCCCCTGGAAGTTTGAGCACCTCTTCCGAGATGCTCATGAATGCTAACTGTGCCTTCTTTCACAATCAATAAGGCTTCAGTCAGTTCTGACTGACACTGAGGAAAAGAAAATATTTACTAAACATAAGGCAATAAACAGAGGACCACAGTTGCTATGCTGGAACAACAGCAAGCTAGCTGAAGGAAAGCCTTTACAAATGGCAAAACAGATTTGTAGCCTCATATTTACTTACTGTAAATGATAACAGTAATAAACAAACTCTCAGATGACTCACAGGAGGGTCATGACCACCTTAAAAAGACTTGTTTATTTTAATTTTCATTTTGATACTGAACGACTCACTAGCCCATGACATCCAGGGCTGCCTCCCAACATCTGCAAGGATAAATGTATAAACTACAATTCCCCACTACGCAAAGAAGAAAAAGGATGCTCAAGAATAGTTGAACACCCTAAGGCATCAATAAAGACACTGAGTAAAACAGGACAGGCAGCCATTAAAGTGCAAACAAGAGATAGAAACGCTCCCCAACTACAACAGAAGTTGAGGACAAACCTATAAAAAAGCAGTCCTTTTCTTAAGGACAATTTTTTTCCCACAGTCTACACACTTTATTTGGGCTAATGGTGAGAGTTAATTTATTTGTGTATTTTCCTCCTTCTAGCTCTTGCATACATCATTCTGACTGATGACTAGCTGATACTGAAATAGGGCTGCAAACAGAGTTTATACCTTGGTTTCTACACACAGCTAGTGTCACCAGTGTCACCCAATCTGAGGCTTGAAAATATCATACCTAAGTGTTGACTTAACCTGACACTATTTAGATGTTCTAATTTAACAGACTCAACTGAAAGACAAAATGACCACAGGCTACTCAGCTATTTTTGGCAAACTGACAAATAAAGATTTCTATTAGCCTTCTGTCTATTACTGCTTTGATATGGAAGAAATTAATATCAAATGTCATTTTACTTCTTCCATATGATTAAAGGTAGCTGCATTAGATTATTTTTATTATTTTTCCCTTTCTGAATAAGCAATCTTCCTAAAACCACTTCAGGAAAAGCAAATAAGGAAACACACATTCAACTTCCCAAAGCCAGAGAGAAAGAGGACCTTAGGGTGGGGAAGGACGTTCAACATGTTCATCAGCATTGTGTGCTTTCTCCTTTTCACATGCAGCTGCACAGTAACAAACTGTGAGGAAGAAAAGAATTTGCATTTACAACAGAATTATCTGATAGCACATAAAAGGCCAATAAGGTTTTTTAAACAAGTCTCTAGTTTCATTATAAATTTTAATCTTATTTTTAATGGTCTGTGATACAACTCAGAATACCAGTCCATAGAGAAGCCTCAAAAAATTGCCTCAGGTCAGACCACACAGTAACTGAACTCTGGGCACAGACAAGTTTAAGAATCTGGACTTCTAACTCAGTGATTACAAAAAAATACCATCCTTGATTTACAGGAATCTATCACATGTCATATGCATTCCTACCACACTGAATGCTTATAGCTAGCTCACTTTGACCTTTTTTTTCTTTAATAAAACAATTATCTCATTGAAAGCACGTCCATTTTCCCAGAGAATTAAAACAGAAAAGGCATCTGAGCAGCAGCTACAGCAGAAACCACCCAGGAGCAGTTAGGCCTCCAGCTCTTCAAAACTTCCACCTACACCTAAGCTGTTCCCTCTGTCTTTTCAAAGCAAGTTCCCACTGCCAACCCTCCTTCCTCTCCCCTCCATGCTCTGCTCTGGGCTTCCACTTGCACCTTAGCAGCCATCAGCCACTTCCAGGGCTGGAAAGCCACAAAGTAACCCTCAACTCTGATACCGTAGCAACCACCCCCTTGCTCTGGGGAACAGGAAAGGGCACTTCAGGGAGGAAATTGAGACTTTTACCATTACAGCCTGTATATATATTTGCTTGCAAAAGAAAGAAATCCTTTGTCTGTGGCTTTCAGCTTGGCACGTCTCATCCTGATAGCTCACCTTTAAAAACATGAAGGCGAAAAGAGCACATGCATTGAAAACACGCCTTTTCTTCTTTTTTTTCTTCCTTGTTTTTAATACCTCTCTAGATAGCCCCATTGCCAGCTTCCTGCTATCCTCACACCTCATTGGCAGTTACAGCACTAATTGCAGACTTGTGTTGGTACAAGGACTCCGTCTGAATTATTAAACTATTCTCTCTACATAGCAGAGATGTGTCCACCTGGGAATTTAACCTCTAAAAAGTCAGGGATATAAAACAGCTGTACCATTATCTTCTGCTTCCCCCTCCCCCTGAGCCTTGAGAAGACACACAAACTAGCAGTGCTCCTATTTAAGGAGAGAAAGTAAGCTGCAGCCTCAAAGTTCCATCAACAATCTGGGTGGACATTTGCTCTCGCCTATATCCCAGGTGCTTTGGGGGAACACAGAACACCTACAGACGTCACCCTGCGGTAAGCAAACAGAGGAGAGCCCTTATATCCGGGTGCACGGTGGGTTTTGGACAGCTTCGAAGGTAGTATTTGGCTGCAATCCAGCTGCACCGCAGGCTCAGCTCTCCACAGCATCTGCCTGTTCCTGCCAGACAAAGGCCCTCTTCTCCAGCTCTGCCTAAGGGACAAGGGTTTGTCTGATCAAACAAACACCTCTGAAGTAAAACAGAGACTCAGGTTTTGCGAGGTGAGTGGCAGTGCTGACTTCTCCACCAGAAGCACTAGTCCCAATTGTCTAAAGATGTGACATGGACTAAAATGAAACAGTCATGCTCAGAAAAATGACTTTCTAAGAACGCACTGAAAAAGAAATGAAGGGAATTCAAGAACCCCAGATGACACTTCGTAACTCTACTTGAATTTTCAAACGAGCGACAGGCTTTGCTGAGCCTGGAAAGCGCACTGTGTCACCTCCAAGTCCCACACACTGACTGCAGCAGCACAATTCACCCCTTCCAGCAGAACCACCCCAGAGGGATGCTGCAGTGACAGCATCCTGACACACTGCAAAAACAAGCCCCACTCTCCAAGCAATCCAGGGCAAGCCAGCCTACATGCAACATGCTGGGGCGAGAACCACCCACAGACTCAATATATTCCCCTCTTGGGAGTTAATGGCTCTCTCCTGGCTCTCCCTGAGGTCTGTCCCCTCCTGAAGGCATAGATCCCTCCTCAACAAGAGAAACTGCTCAGGTGAGAGGATCCCTTCTACCCAACAGACACTCACAGGACAAAAATGAAGCCCACCATCTACCCACAGGTACAACACTGCCTAATATTTATCCCTTGTAAAGCCTGAAAGGCAGAAATGGGGGCGGGAGGGCAAGGTCCTTAGTTTTGTGTCAAAGGAATCAGTGTCCATGTAATGTACAAGGCAGTGCTCCTTGAGAAGATGAGGAAAGAGGGGAAAAATGTGAGACCACAAACCAGCCTACCTCCATGGGGAAGTAAACATGCACCACAGACATTAATTTGTCCCCTCCTTCCTGGCCTTCTTCTCCCTCAATTTCCTCTCACATTAAGATAACAGAGAAAAAAGGGAGTAATTTCTCAGCAACTCTTTTGTGGTTCTCATAAACAAAGGTGTGTAGGAGGTAAAACACAAACTATTACAAAAGATAGCAGCATTTCTAGTTAATAGCATCAAACAGATCAAGAAGCTTGACTGCACTGAAATACCACCTCCTCTTCAAGGAACCAAACACACAATTCACAGACATCCAGCAGCTGCTTATATAGTATCTCAGGAGGTCTGAGTAGATGTCACACTTGCTAACAAAAGGCTTCAAACTCTGAGGTATACAGGCAAAGTGACAGTTGTTATAGATGACACATACGCGCTGGTCAACCTTCTCGGGTCGAGCTCTAGGCTTGACTGTGTGGCAAGAGCTGTAAAAGACATCATGCACCTTGCTATCAGCTCTGCGTAGGTTTGCAAGTGCAGCATCTACCCATAGGGGCTTGGAGCAAAGACCTGCTCCTTTTTAGGTAATGAACAACTATGTCAGCATACCCAAAGTGAGAGGGATGAGCTTCTCCCTGGGAAAA
>JBCJKH010013336.1:0-34816 GCA_039877255.1 Loriculus beryllinus | reverse complement strand
CTGAATCTGTAACCACCCATCCACACCGCAGATGTACTCAGAAGTTAGGAGTCCCTCCTCCCTATTTACACAGTGTGACAAGTTGGGATGCCACCACTGCAGCAGTGTTACTGCTCCAGCCCTGCCACAGGTTACTATATCTGTGGCTCCTGTGTAAGGAGCAATGCCTAGCAAATAGGACAAGCCACATGGATGGCATCTTCGGTTCAACAGCAGTGTAACTCCTGTGTTGTTCAAGCTCACTATAGGATTAGACTTGGTTGGAAACAACCATAAAAATCATAAAAGGAATCATTTTATTTTAATAAACAGTTAATAAGTCACATTTTAGGCACTGCATATGCAAGTTAGACTGCAAAATATTTCACGGTTGCATGTTTTCTTCTTCACATACACATCTATCTAGCAAAATTTTACAATATTAATGAGCAAGATCTTCACTTTCCCTTATTGCTACACATCACCATAACTAAGCAAAAGATGCATCTTCCACTTACAGCTTCCAAAATTTCTTAAAGTTATATAAACTACAGCATTTCAACATTACTTTGTCCCTACCTTGTCTACCAGCAAGGTAGGGAGCAGAAGCAATACCCCTCTACCTTGACCATCTTCCTGCACTGTAAGATTTCTAGGGCAGGCGCTAGCTCAAATAACACACATTCCTCAGATGCTCTTCTACTTCCCTCGGCTCTTCCCTGGACCCCCTTAACAAATCCTACAGCTATATCATTTCCAAATAAAATACTAGAAGCCCTTTTTACTCCCCTGAGTTGTTACATGGTGCCCTTTCATATTAGCCTGTCCACCAGTTTGAGAGACTGTACACTAGATAATACTGGAGAAAGTACCCTAACGGGGCAGAGCTGCTCCTCACATAAAACTGCGAAGAAAAACATTTTATAACCTTGTTTTCCTTCACTGTCAGAAAAGGATGGAAAAATTCTCTCCTTTCCTCCTTATCTCCCCCTCCCCAATGTTTTTGTTTTTTTCTTCAAATGACCACCACCAGGATAGAAAGATTATTTGCTACAAAGAAGACTGCGAGAAGTTAACACAGTTGTTGAGCATTTAAATAAACTGCCTGGCAGTACACTGCCCATAAGGTCCTAGTATAGAGGCCTCACCGTTCACTCCCTAAGCAGGAACATCCCTGTTTGGCTTGGCTCAGCCTCCTGAAGCACTGTGTCACTAACTGGAAACAGGCGGGTTTGTATGGAGATTCCAAGAAGAGGAGTGATGCAACACAGGCACCCCCCCTCAAACCAAGCCAGGAAGAAACAGAGGATGCTGCTCAAGGAACTGAGTCTTTGCTGAGTACCCAGCTAAACTAACTTGCAGCATGTTCTGAGAAGTGTGACTGTTTTGCCTGCATGTTTACTGATGGCTAGGGCTTGGGTGTCTCTGTGGGTCACAGATGGGACTGCTGAGAGCTGCGGTTAGGAGCCTGAAAGCACTGGTTACATTAATTGTGCCCTTGTACTTTAAAGAAATCTTTGACAATCTGTCTAGAGACTAGAAGAAAACCATAACAGCTACCTTCTCCCTGCTGCTACGAAACACTGCACCAACCTATATGTAACGTCAGGGCTATTTCCACACTAGGATCCTCTCCCCTCCAAAGTACAGAGGAAGAGATCAGCACCTGTATGGGTACAAACCGTCATGGCCAAAACCACACTCAAGTCCAAGATGGTTCAAATATCCCTGCTTAAAGCAAGAGCTCTGAAACAATGCCTTTTGAAATGGACACATTTTAGATAGCCACAGAGCCATTCCCCAGCAGTCCTGAACAGCCATTTCTCTTTGGTACGTATTGCAGACCACTGAAGTCACAGCCTGGCCTGCACACAACTCATTACGCTTCCTTGTCCCATTTGTCGCCAGGTTTCTTCCCACTCTTACTTGATCCAGATTTTCTTTGGCATGTGCTCATTCGCTTTGGATTATCTCCACGGGCCTTTGACTCACATTCTTCCCTTGCTGCTAGACTAAACTGACAGAGTGCAGCCTCTTGGCTCAAACACCAGACCTCTTGTCGGAGATCTACACAGAAGCATGAATCGAGTTTTTCGGAACACCTGCATGAAAAAGCTTAAGAAGAGTTCAAGGAAGAGAGGACACATAATTGAAAAAGTTATTGAAGAGAACTGAAACTGAAAATTGAACAGAAGGCCTTCCAAGGCCTTCTAGCAGTACTTTGAAAGTCAAGGTCTTTAAAATAAATCACTGTTCTTATGGGGGAGGGGGAAGCTTTACACCTCACTTGTGCTTTTATTTCTGTATTTTCTGTTCTGTCTTGTCCATAACCCAGGTGTCCAACTCCAAAGAGGCTGCTTCTGGTGTGCAGGCAGCAGTCTAGAACAGCAGAACTGCCCCTCATGCTGCTCCTGTACAGGCACACCAGGTCCAAGCAGTAGAGATCTGTTCCCAATCTGTCAACCATGTGCTGAGCGTCTACTGCTGCAAGGAGCTCAAGTCCATTACATAAGCCAAGCAGAAATGAGATAAGGCAGCTCTGCAAAGATAAGCCTGCTGTCCATCAATCACAGGTTAAGCACATGTCCAGGCTATGGGCACTTAGACCAATTTAAAGCATTGAATGTCCTGTGCTATTGCTTCATTGCCGCAGGTTATCTTTCCACAGCAGGATGGCAAAGGCAGTCACAGAGCACCCCTTTGCTCCACTAATTAACTGGTGCTGAAGGACCTGCACTGCTTATCTCTCTCCCATCCTGGGACAGGCATGACTGGTCACTTCCAGCAGCACATGTAGCCTCAGCCTCTGCTGGTAGACCCAGCTGAGCCCAACCAGCCTAACAGGGCCGTCAAGCTGAGGAGGAGCTTCATTCCCAGCCAGACCTGTTGTCAGTGCTCCAGGAGGCACCCCATGTCAAGCAGCAGGTCAGGAAGGGGTCATCTGACAAGTGCAGCTGCTCCCCCCTCAAAACAAAAAAAAAATCACAGGCACTATGGGAGCTTTATGCCCTGCTTTAGAGAAGCTGGGCACTCTCCTGCCGATCACTGTGTTTCCAATACAGCTTTTGCATGTTGCCAGTACAGCTTTTGCATGTTTCCAAGCTACATCTGCTGTCCATGCTATACTTGAATAAAGTATTTTCCTCCTAGCATATTCCAAAGTAAATCAAAAGCAGCACCACCACCAGAGAAGGGTATGAAATACCACAGAAGAAGTTTAAGGCAGCGTCTGCTGTCTGCCAGCTACCTAACCACAGAGCTTGTTAAGGAAGACAAATCACTCACCCTTCCCAAACATCCTGGGCACTCCTCCTCCTGCCTCAACCTGTGTGCTAAAATTAAATACAAGTCCCATACAAAATATGGCGAGACCAATCCCACATCACATACAAACTACCTGGCTTGTTAAAATGCTACAAAAGTTCTGGATAGACATCAATAAGGTAACAACTGCCATAGGCAATGGATTTTAAGCTTCCTCCAGCTGGTGGTGTAGACAAGCACAAGCTTGTAGTATTGTGACAAAAGAGGGAGAGGGCCAACAACAATCTTCCACTCTTAAAAATCAGGGTAAAAGTTGGTACCATTGGTACAACTGGGATCATCAGCTGCCACCTTCAACTAGCTCTACTTTTAAAATGAAAGCTAAACTTCCCTTTTCTGTCTGGGTATTCATCCCACCTCCTTGTATGTTCAATCTATTGGGTTCTCCACACATCTCACCATAACGGCTTTTGTTTCTTCCTTTCTTGTGCCCTCTTTCACCTGCCAGGGCTGAAGACCCTGCACAAACTGACACTGATCAGATGTGGATTAGCCCCTCTGTCCCAGACAGAGGTACAAGGAGGACAAGACTGTCTTTGGTACTCACATCCAAGAGGGAACATACAGAAAGGTAGCCTTGTATTTCAGAACTAATGCCTTTTTCTACCAGAAATTTTATCCTTCCCACATTCTTTATATGCTGTCCCCTTTTATATGGGCCAAGAGGTGCCATAATAAAGACAAGCTGTTCAAAATAGCTTGAAGAAATTAAAGCATTTGCTTAAACTCCACTGAAATCAACCCAGTGTAGGAGAATGACCAAATGCTGTGATGCATTTGGACAGATTAAAGGAGTCACATAGGATGTTCTGTACATTCTGTCTTGCTGATCACGAACATGTTGACTCCACAGAGTCAACAGGCCCAGCAGTAAAGTTTTACAGCATTTAAAGCTAGAAAGGGCTATGAGACCTTCCAAATATGACCCTTGCATATGTCCCAGTCCACAATTTCCCTGAGGTACCCTTTTATAGGGCCTGATAATTTGTCCTTTGTTGAAATATAACTGCTAGAACAGAACACGGGTCTGCTGCAAAGATTGAGAAATGAGCATTTTTCCCCAACTCAAGTGTATTTTTAACTTTTTTGCTGTTAGTGTTATGTTTTCCAGGTCTAACATGAATTTTCAAAAAAAGTATTTTTCCTTCAGAATCACCTTAACAGAGCACATGGAGCCACTCGTCTACTCTGAATTCTAGGCCATTTTCCCCAAGTTCTGATTCCAACTCACACATTCACCTGTCCCCTAGATACAGACATGTTTTTCGTTCTTACACACATAACTTTGCTTCTGGATCATGGATGAAAACCTTGAGAAGCCTCCTGTCCGGTACCTTTTTGCAGAACCAAACAAATCTGTCTTCTGACACCAGCTGTCCAGTAGCAACTACTCTGAGTGAAACACTTAATTTCACACATTTTGTAGTAGAAATTTTTAATCACTACAACGAAAGAAATAGCCAATTACTTGCAAAGGGTCTCCATTCTCTTTTTCATCTGACAGAATCAAATCATATTTATCCAACTATACTGCTTTTCATAAAATCCCACCTTCCAGAGTTAAATCATATTTGTATCCTTCCACTCTAAATACTGAATCCTACAAGATTCCATGTATCCTTTAATATGATCGGCTCCAGGATCTCCAGCGCACAGTTTTTATTTCCTCCCCTTTACTCTTTCTTAATCAATTTAATGTTTTCATGATGTCATGACCCAGCAAAAATCAGTGTCAACAAGCCAAACTTCTCCTTTGGGACCTTCAGCCTATCTGGATTTCCAGTTATCCAGATTAATTGGTTCCAAGACATTTTGTAACCTGATTACTGGCAATAGTTAATTCTCACACTACACCATAAAAAAAAGTCCCCTTTCTACTTGTATGTTTGCCAATATTGTCTTTTCCCCTTGGATAGTCCTAGCTGATCATCATAAGCTCCTCCCTACCTCACGCTCACACTTTTTTTATTCCTCTCTAATTTGTACGTATTACTTTGGGCAAAATGAGAAAAGGTATTTTCAGAGGACATTATCAGTTTAAAAAAGAATAGCATAATGATAGCTTAAGATTCATAATCCCCTGCATGATAATGATAATTTTATTCCAAGCACAAAGCTCTAAAGGATCTTGCAGTGGGTACAACAATATTCATTATCTGTGTGTTATGAGAACTACAGCTGTAACCAAAGTTTTCACAGACTCTCTATTCTGGTATTGATACTGAAAATTACATTATATACATTATATGAAACTGAGAACAAAGTTTCCATAATATTAATGTAAGCGTAGCACAAACTGTTTTGATCATATCACTTCCACATCCTCTTCCAAACACCTGTCAAAGCAATACGTATTTAAGGTTTTTAATCCTTCCTCATAAACCTGCTATTTCAACCACTTCTGCTGTTGTTCTTTGAATTCTCTCAAATTAGGCTCTCTCTCTCTCAGATATCCTGGCATCAAAAATTAAAAGCCCACAGCCAAACTATAGCATACTGATACCTACAAGCCCCAGGTTTCCATGCATCTCCCCAAACCATACTTTTCAACACCTTAATCACTGCAATGACAGTGGTGCAGTTACTTGGCCATCCCCCGTCACAACCCTGGCCCCTTTGACACACAGGCTTTACAGCTTTCTGCACCAGGTAACTTCAATTGTCTTTTCCCTTGGCCTTCAGCAATGCAAGTTTCTGCAGATTCTCATTTCATGCCTGTATCTCCAACCTCCCTTTTCCCCTCAAATACCTGCAAATTTGAAACAAAAACAAAGTCCAGAAGTTCCTTGTAGTTCCAGTAGCTCCATTTCAGCTACCATATCATCTAATGTCCCTCTTAAACACCGAAGCCACATCTTAAAAGCAAGTAAGATTTTTCATTCCCAACTAGTCTTGCCAGAAAGCTGTTCCAAGCAAGGTACTGAGGGCTGTTTGTACGCCTCTCTTTCAGATCTTTCTCATGAAAGCTAAAAAGGATGCTGTAGACATGAAATTACTTCAATTTTATTTTCTTTGTAGGAAAAAACACAAAACATTTACTGCACAGTTTTCCAGGTCAATGCCACTTTTTTGTTAGTTTTGATCTTGCAGACATTATCTGTAGTTGAGAAAAAAACCAGCAACACAAATTGAGTCCATCTTTCCCCTGTAGTTTTGCAACGTATTTCTAACAACCCAACAAATAAGCAACAGCAATGGAGGAACATTCCTAAGTCCCAGAGCAGACTCCCTACTGTGCTTTTTCAGCAGAGAAAGATAATAGGCAATAAGAATTCAGCTGAATTAGTAGAGCTGAATGAGAAGTCACAAGTCACCCTGGACAAGTACAAAAATAGGACTTTTCTTTCTCTTTTGGTCCTTCTTGTGACAGCATCCACTGAAAGCCATGAGGTGCAAACCAGGCATATAGAAACAGAACTGCAAGAGCACCAAGGCACGAGGAGGAGACAAGTTCTGCATTCAGAAAGCTCATGCCTTAAAAATAGCGTCAAAGCTCATTTCTGCCATGCCTGTTTATCCAAGGAGTCTTGCTGAGCCATGCCTTCGAACACCTAGTGGGATGAGCCAGCTGAGTACCCCAAGGGCAGGATTGCGGCACAGCACCCTCACACATCTGGAGCCCTTCTGCATCTGCCTGCTTCTGCATTCCCCAGATGACTGGAGAGCTGTTGTTATTGATTTGACAACCTTGGGCAGAAGCTTCCCAGCAAGTTTCAGCTTTGGCTCCTTCAAGGGTGCTGGGAGGGAAGGGGGCAGGCAGACATGCAGGCATCGGTCTGGAGAGGGAAAGGGGAAATGCTTTCCGATGAGAGGAACAGCAGATGGCCCACAGCCAGCAAAGAACAGACACCCCTTGAGAGCCCTCAGTCCCCACAGCATTTCACCAGGGAGGCATCAGAGACTGTAGGCAGGGTCAGTTCAGTTTTCCTCTTTCAAAAAGAAAAACCAAGCAAAACCAAGTCTATGCTTTATGTTTTTCCTCTGAAAAACACAGTTTCCCAGCCTGCCCCAAACACACCAGTCACAACACTGAATCACACACGCAGCTACAAGGGGTGGATGGATGCTGGAGGGGAGGAGAAGAAGGGAGCTGCGGCACTGAGGAGCTGGAACAAGACATATCGTCAGCACTGATGACTAGGCCAGCTACACCCGTGATGAGAAAGGCAGATGTTTTGCAGAAAGTCAGCCACTGCTTCATATTAGGAGGTATGAAAGCAGACAGCTTACACGTCATATTTTCCTCAGCCTTCATCCTTTGCTAGCCAGGATAGATCCAAAAAGCCAGGTATCTGGCTGCAAGAAATAATGACCTTCTTAATCTTGGTCCTTCCTGAAGATCTCATCCTGACCGTTATTAACACAAGTTTTCCCCAAAGGCAACAGTCACATCACTTTTACTGTGAGAAAAGCTGCAGGAGCAGATCAGCAATTTACCGCTCTTGAGTTCTGGTTCTACTAACACAAATCTCTTCTGTGGGTACTAGAAGCTCCATAAATGAGAATACACATTTTCAGGTAACCCCCACAAAATCAGAACATTGCAAGCAGATTACTGAGGCCAACAGAAGAAATATAAGGACACCGGGGGAAAAAAGCAGCCTTGGGATAAGCTTCCCCTTGTGCGAAAAATTTACTGCACGGGGGGAGGAACAAAGAGATGCTTGGTATTCAGGGCTTGGGGTGTTTGGGGTTTTTTCTTGGCTGTTCTCCAGGTTTTAGGTCTTATAAACCTCTAGGCTAGTCACACAAGCTACTACACAGGGTGGTCTCGTCCTACACCTACAGTTTCAGGGTTAGCCACAAAAAGGAATTAGAACAGGCAGTAGCCAGTCCTTGTAGACTTGAGGCTGCATAATGACAAACAGCCTTGACACAAATGGTGTAGGCTCTTATATGGTCCTATCATACAGCAGAAGAGCAAGCAGGTAAGGCTCCCAGAATTTTATCAGGAAAATCTGGAACAAAATTATGGGTGCATAACCAAACCACAAGTCCAACATACCACTCTGCACGCCATGTGTGCTGCACAGAAAGAAAACGTACACACAGAAACAAGCATCTGTCCAGGACAGCTGGAATTCAGTTCAGCTTTCTTTCTGCCCATTTCAGTAAATCCAAACCAAAGCATTGCTTTTGTGAAACTATGGTCATCAGAAAAAACAGTTTTCTAACAAAAATCAGCAAAACCATGCGGCTTCAATCACTTGGTAGTGCAACAAGGACATGAAAAACTCAGGGATCAGATTACTGCCTAGCAGTGCCGTATCTAAACCACAGCAACGTTGGGTCCAGGACTGTTGTGGAAGGAACCACAGCACAGCTCAGGTGGTCACCTGAACCACAGGATGCTCAGGTGGTCTCTAGCCCAGCCTCCTGCCCAAGCATGGTCAGTGCTAAGCTCAGACCAGGTAACTTGGGGCTTTATCCAGTCAGGTCTTAAAAATATCCTTGTTTTCCAAGACACCATATGCTTAAAAGCATTTTGCCACAGCTGAAGACCCTGCCTGCATCCAAAATGAGGAGCAGCACTCAAAGTCTTCAGTGTAGGACAAGGGCAAGTGACCTCTCTCTTGGAGGTCTGCGTATCTCACACAAGGGAGTGCACACCTTACCTCTGCAGGCAACCCCAACTTCAGCAAAAGCTGGAAGATGAATGTTCCAGGGAGTCACTAAATAGCCAGGGTTTGTCCTGGCAGAGCTGCAGAAGAGGCGGGTGTCCACCAAACACAGCTCCAGACGAGCCACTAAAGCATATCAGCAATATTGCTTTTTGCCCCTATGCTGTAAGGGAGAAGCCTCCAACAACACCAGTACACTTTCCTCCTGCATCTCTGCTCAGGACACATCAGACTGCACAAGGAAGGAGGCCTGAAGCTCCTTAAGGTGCCTGTCCAGAGGTCTAAGAGGTTATCAAATCATCCTGGTCTCTATTTCTCACCCCATATGACTAACAGATTGTGTGGAAGGACAAAGCACAGCCGCAGGGAAATGTTTTTCCTTGGCAGAGAGGAAAGAGATGAAGTGGGTGTCACATTTTTCCATTGGATTTTTGCTTGTCACCACAGCAGAGCCAGATCACGTACAGAAGACTGAAAGCCAGTTAGCAGCAGATGGCAGGAAAAAAAAAGTAGTGAGTAGTTTCCAAGACACAGCGAAGGCACAAAGAGGTCACTGGCACTACTTAGCTACACATTTGGATGGATGGCAGCTACGGGGACAGCTCTAGCAATTCAGGTTTATCCTATTTAACCAGCCTTTCCTTATTTTCTCACATTGCCTTCCCTGCTTGCCAGGCTACCCTCACGACAGGGAGCATTCCTTATTTGATACAGCATTTATATCCTTCCTTCACACATTTAGCACTGATGTAACTCAATTCAGTGACTCTCTGCAGTCACAAGTTACGTTTGACAGCTCACAGACAGAGAGAATGACAACTCCTGTTATGAAGAGCTTAGCAACTCAGTCTGGAGACAGTGGACGCAACGCCTTTATTAAAGGGCATCTTCTGCGCCTTATTAAACCTCACCGTTTTTGCCCTGACTTCTTTATTGCCTATTACTTGCTTAAATGATGTGAATGGGTAATATATTTGCCAATAAAATTGTGGCCCTAAGCCAAGATTAATTTTTGCACTCTTCTTTCTGTCACTTTTACACAAGACAAACAGCCTCCACTTTTCACAAACATTCAGCACTACAGAGAGGTGGCAGTACTTTTGACTTGATCCAACATGAGTGCTTCTTTGAACTTCGGGTCTGTCCATTTCTTTGCTACACATCCACATTACTCTCAAACAACCCTTTTTTTCCTATTGATCTTTGAACAACTGCCTCCTCTAGGTAATCCCCTTTCTTTTGAGACATCCAAAGCATAGTCCACTGGTATCAAATACACCCATGCATGCATCAGGATTACATATAAGTACAACCTATAAAGCTACGCAGTCTACTGTTCCCACTTTAGCCCACAAAGCAGTTCCACCATGCCTTTCCCAGTCAAACATTCTTTCCTGCCCTCCCAGCATCAGCACCAGAACCTGAGCTGTTACAGGGTAAGCTGTGTCAGGGAACTGATACCCCTTGAAAGCTTATTTCTTATACGAAAGTCATTTAACTGGATGAGCTCCCCAGCAGCTACCACAACAGCCTGCGGTTACATCCAGGTGCAGAACCGCACTGTTCAGGTCTTGTCACCCAGAAAAAAATACACAGCCAAAGGGCATTCAGATAGTAGTGATTCCTCATCTCCATAATTCAGAGAGATGAACAGGGAGCAGAAATGTGCCCTCCCTGAAAAACCAGATGTAGAGCTCTACTGTGAGAAAGCCCTTCAGGGGCCCCACTCAGAACCCATCTCCCTTGGAAAAAAGGAAAGCTGCTCTTGGTAACCAGAGGCGTTAAAGGGAGGGCCTCATAAGTTCAGGGTAAGTAGTGGATATGGTCTGTGAAAAATGCCACTGAGCTAGGTTAGTCACCCCATCTGACTGGCTATCAATAATTGCTAAAGTCTCGCCCACAAGATGATCCTTCTCCAGAAGGGATAGAAGCAACCCAAGACAGAGGAAACAGATGATGGATGTTTAAACTAAGTATTACAAAGTGATTTGAAAACAGCTTTAAGAATGCAGGGAGAAAGGAGTACAGACAATACGAAGGACAGCAGGGCTGGATAACTGATATTTGAATACAGAACAAAAAAAACAACATCTATCTGCAAGTGCAAGGCCAGCAAGATAACTTGCCCAGAGACAGAGAGCTGCTTTCAAAGAACCAGCTCTCCACTTGCAAAACAACAACTAAGTATCTCAGGGGTACCTTGGTGGCTGAGGCACCAAAAGAAAATGAGCCCACAATGACAGAGACCATACAGCTTTTTGGAGGGATGAATAGCAAGACATAGTATAAGCTAGGTGCCTCAGTCCTTGCAGTCCTGGGTAGGTCTGTAGTCCCTGCAGGAGCAGGGCCATGAAACCTGTGCTGCTGCCAAGGTGCTAGCTCACAGAATGGTTTGGGTTGGAAGAGACCTTAAAGACCAGCTAGTTCCAACTCCCCTGCCATGGGCAGGGACACCTCTCAGGTTGCTCCAAGCCCCATCCAACCTGGCCATGAACACCTCCAGAAATGGGGCAGCCACAGCTTTTCTGGGCAACCTGTGCCAGTGTCTCACCACCCTCATAGTAAAGAATTTCTTTCTCACTTCTGATCTAAATCCCTCATCTGCCAGCTTAAAGTTACTGCCCTTGTCCTGTCACTATATGCCCCAGTAAAAAGCCCTCTCCCTCATGAGCCCAACATTTCCCTGTTCCTACTGTAACAAAGCTGAGCACATCCACCTTAGCTTAGCACTGCAAAAAAGCCTGTTAAGGGAGGCTTACAAGCTCCCCAAAAACCCAGGGGCACCATCTTGTTTTACCACAACATGGTACTGCTGTGCACAATGGCTCCTGAAGCACTTTTATTCTGCAATAGTTACTTACCCCCCATATCTGTCAGGCAGGTCTGACATAAAGAGGTTTTACCAGGTGGTGGTATAGGTGACAGCCACAAGAAGCTGAGACAGACTAAGAAACAGCCAGCGGTGCATCAGTCAAAGGCCTCTTTGCTTTATTTTTTATATTTATTTTTACTGCTTTATTTCACAGCTGGCACAAAGATGACCTGACCTCACAGTGTACCAGCAGAAGTGCAAAGGCAGACAGGCAGAGAAGGAGATGATGCCACAATTTAACTGCTACGGCTGAAGTCAGAGTGCATCAGAGAGCAAGAGGAACACAAAAAGATCAAATCAAACTGCACATCCCCATCTGGGGTCTGCAGCTAGTCAGATCAGCCTCTTTCACAGACACAGGTGATCCTAAAAAGAGAGACTGCTTTAATAAAACACTGGTCACACACACACACCACCCCAGGATGGGAAACTTACTTAAACCCTGCTCTGAAAGATCCCAAAGAAGGGACTCTTCACAGCGCGAACAAAGACTTGCAAAGAGCACAAGTTTCCCCCGGGCTCTGGAGATAAGTTCAACAACTCCAGACACAGGAAAACCCTGTCTGGTAAGGCAGTGAATGAATTCTTTTACCACAGCTATCACATACAACCTGCTCCATGCTTAACGACTGGCTTTCCAGAGTAAGGAAACATTTACAGAAGACAGCGCGCATCAGTCACGTCCATCAGGAGAAGAAACAGTGGGTTTGTACATTAAAAGAAGGCTTATTCTTATCTACCACTCTTCAAAGTCAGTCCCAGGACAGACCAGGATTTTTTCTCAGCTCCCAGCTTCGCTGCAGATCAAGCACTTCGCTATAAAGTTACAGCCAGTCCAAATGAAACCAGCCAGCAACTCAATACCCTCATTTTTCTAATTTTAACTGTCAGAAAATAGGAGGGTAAAGTTTCAAAGCATCCCACTTGCGTTTATCTCAGCTTTTAGAGGAACTGTAGATCATTCAGACCCATTTATGAGTACCTGACATGTCCCTTGGCAAACAGGAATAGTTTTCTTATTTAAATCTGGGAAGAAAATGAGAACTTGGAGGTGGCTTTCAGTGCAAAGCACTGAACACAACCAGTTCTGCTGTTCAACACTTGTGACCCTCTTTAGCTTTGTTAATATGGAAAGTAATTCTAAAAATTGAACACTACCGCTTCGTGTGAAGTTTGCACATAACGAGTAAAAATAAAAAAAAAAATTAAAAAAAAAAAAAACATACTTTCACATTTCCCCCTTTTACTGGAGGATTTTGTCAAAAATCCTTGGAAGTACTGACTTTATAAATATTTCACCGAAAGTGAGCTGTCTGGTCCTCCATATGCAGGTGTATAGAGAAGAAAGAATGTGAGATTTCAGCTTTCTTGTTTGAGAGGCAGCAGGCCAAACCCCACTTTCAAACAAATGAAGTATCTTCCACCCCCAAAATAAACAAATAAACAGATCAATCTTTACTGACACTAGACTTTACACAGCTACATGCAGCCACCACAAAATAAGATACAGCTCCACATCCATACATGCTGTGGTAACCACAACGTTTAATTAAATACACACAGACTCCAAAAATCAAACACTGCCACCCATTTAAATTAACTATTGCCAGTGCCGTACTCTGAAATACAGAGGCAATCCCCGGCAGCTTCTTCAGAAGCAACACTTCTGCAGAAGTCATCAGACGACAAAGTAACAGTGACCACGATTTTTGTGGCAGAGGAAATGAGTCACAGCAAGCTTCCAGTGAGGTTCACAGGCTTCTAATGGGTGATTTTTATCCAAGGAACTAAGGCCAGCTCAACGTTTCCACAGCTCATCTTAAGACGACAATCACAATCTACCACAAGCCATCCCTAAACCTTCAGAGGTGGATCACTCTGGTTTTGCTCTTGCAGGGAGATAGTAATTTGATTGCTAAGGCCTGGAATGTCTCCTCTGCTCATGCCAGCCTATGCTGCACCTATATTCCAGTGTTGAGCTGCCCACAGCATCACCAGTGACATAGCAACAGGCTTGCTGAGCTCAAACATCACTCAGATAATGGCATCAGCAATGTGATATTCGAGGCATTTCAACTTTTTCATATGAGCTTCAAGTTCAATAATGAAGCTCCTTAAAGAATAAGCAATTTGGGCTACTCAGCATTTGAAATATCTTCCAGTTAACCACTCAGGACATGATGTGTGGGATGTCAGTCCTAAATACATTAGCCAGCTGTTGCCCCCACATGCCTGTAGGGCAGGTGTAGTTCTCTATCTGCTATGCCAAGATCACAGCTACGCTGACATTCAGCTGTATTTTGCTACCATTTGGAAGCAACAGCCAGCAGCTAATGTGTTAAAATAATCATGAAAATGGGGGGAGGGGGGGAGGTCAACCTGCCTCCTCAACATTAAATAAGGAGGTTTCAAATGTCAAAGGCTCATAAAAGCCATCTGCTTGTCAGCTCCCATCCAGCAACAGGACAGGTAGTTGGCATTTCACAGCATGTTTGTCAGACATCCATCTGCATCAGATCTGGCATTTGTCACTGAAGATGCTGTCCCAGCTGGGCTGCATACAACCGCCAATCACCTTCAACAGAGGCCCATGACCACAAGCAGAGCTCTCTCACTTCATGCTTGCCTGTGTGCTATGGGAAGCAACAGAAGCGGCAAGATGATGAAGAGTTTGTAACCTGGCCACACTTTTGCTCCCTTTGGGTAGTGGCAGGCTTTGTACTTCCCTTCTGCTTGACTGCCAGGAAAAAGAAACAGCATATAATAACAATAACAGTACCTTGCACAATGCCAGCATATAGTATTACCGACACCCAATCATAACAAGCTACAGGGCATATGAAGATGATATATGCAGACAGATCACATGCGCCATGAGCACACCTCTAGGAAACCTTTCACCCTTTTCCTAGATGGGAAGCTAAGCCGCTCTGGAAAAACAACAGCTATAAAGCTATCTGGCATCCAGGTGATTACTAGGAACTATGAAGATGTTAACAAACCACATCAACTACTGCTACTTGCCAACACCAGACCTGAGCTCCTCGAGGTCCTGCTTTCTCCCATCATAGGTGACAACATCGCCAAGAGCATCAGAAGAGTGAGGGAACCACTCCTCACGCTGCTTTGAGCGCTGGTGAAATCATCAGCTGCTACAGAGAAATGTAAATCCCTGGGAGGCTGGATTTCACCCCTGGTAATTAAGGCTGGCTGGAACAGTTTAAAATAGAGGTCAAGTTTTTAAGTGTACGCGTACTTTCACGCTCATCTACTAGCTTCAACTCAACCTGACCCAGGAACAGCCTTTATGGTTATAAAAAGGTTAAAGCGTAACTTAAGATACACAAAAAGCAGCTGGCTAACAGAGTTCTTCCTGTCATCTGCCTGTGCACAGAGTGCAACTGACAAAGGACACTCATCCTTCTTGCTTGTGAGCTCTCCCCTCAGTTGTCATCTTCTCCCTCTTTCCCCTTGCCAGCCCAACTCATACTCCTAGGGCTTTGTGACCATACCAAGCACTTTTCCTAAGCCCACTCTGAAGCTTCTGCACATCCAGCTACGGGACACCTAATAAGTGGGCAAAGAACAGAAGATGACATAGGGCACATGCTCCTCAGCCCTGAAGATGATAGCACAGTCGTGAGCACCCGAGGGGACCCTCCTGTGCTCTACCTGTACATCACCCCAGTCTTTTCAGAAACACCCTGCAATAAGTTTACAAGCACAGCAGAAGCAGCCGGGTCAAACCAGTCCTCCCAGATGGAAAGCATAAGCCAGGAGAAGAACAGACGTTTTATCCAGAGGGTTTGTTTGGTTTGGTTTTTGAAAATGATTCCACGAAGTTTTGGACAGAGGTAAATAGAGAACTTGTGTTTCATGGTACCAAGCACCGTATTCTCCACACAGCAGGATGCAGCAACATGTACTTTTTTCCTCCTAGAGAATGTTCATAGAATAGTTTAGGTTGGAAAGGACTTTAATGATCATCTAGTTCCAACACCCCTGCCATGTGCAGAATCACATCCCACTTGACAAGGTTTCAGAAAACCTCTTTTTTTCCCCTCTAAAGACCCTTATACTTCACTACACCTACTTTATCTACATTATTTAGCTGCTTTTTTTGCTGATACACCTTCTTTCAGAATTCCAAAAACAACCAAAAAAGATAAATTTGTTTCAAACTTATTATTTTTGTCTTCCAAGACCCTAAAGCCTTTTTATTTGACTTCAAGTGCCTAAAGAAGCTTTAAACTCCCAAAAACCAAACAAACAAGACCACCACACAAACAAATCAAGGGTAGTCTGTTATTCCCAACAAAGGGGCTCACAGCCCAAGTTTCTGCAGATGCACCTATGCACTGCCTCTGGCAAAACACACATCATCACAGCATTTGAAGTTTAAAATGTCCAATAATATGTGAAAACAGCAGAGGGAAAAGCACTGCATTTCCATCTACCCAACAGCCAGAGTGGCTTTTTTGTCAGGCTACACTTAAGCTCAAGTCCCAGGTTCCTTGAAATAGGACAGAAAACACACATATCCATGTCACTGCAGCCAGCCACAAGATCTAGCCCAAGCACAGGATCCCCTTCAGGGCACTAATTAAAAAAATATGAGAACACTAAATAAGAAAACAGAGTTAAAAGTGGCAACTCCATTCTCATCGCAGGGATCCAAAGCAGGAGGAAGTATTCCAGCACAACTGTAAAATCTCTGAAGAGCTTCTCCTTTCATTCACAACTTTCCCCTTGTTAAAGACTTCGTCATGGTAAAGAAAAAAAACAAACACAAGAAACAAGCTGTTTGAAGGAAGAGTTTTCCATTGTTAAGTGTTCCTATTTGCTCTTTAAAGAAACCCAACAAAACAACCCACCATCATACATGATTGCTTTTCCCCAGATCGACCAGAAGATACACATTGCGCAAGAATCCCAAGCACTTTCAAAGACAAAGAAGCCAAACAATATTTATAGACAGTCACATGCGCAGCAGGCTTGCTTCCTGCTGAAACGAGGCTTGGAGCTTGTGCCGGACACGATCCCGGATCCACGAGGCCACTGTGCACCGCGTACAAGTAAGATTTTCCTTGGTTGCCTTTCAAGACTTAACACTGACATCTCCACACAGCGCCAACATGGTGCCTCACCACACATCACTCTGTGGAATCACCCCTGCTCCCACGAGAAGAGCTGGGTCAGTCCCCTTCTGTAAGGTGATATTTACACATCGCTCTCTTAGGTACAAGGAAGAAATGCAGAGCTTGATCCAGCACCTTTCCCAAGTCACCACCACCATGTTACACTGGGCCTCCATTCGAGTACCAGCTCGACAATTGCGCCAAACTGGACTGCTCTGTGCTCTGCACAAGCGGCGGACTAGAGGAATCTTCCATGCACGCTGTCCCAAAGTGGTCCAGCTCACTTCCACTCAGGATTTGTGGCTGCACATCTGTATAATGTTGTATCTCTGCGCTTCCAAAAAGCCTCCGGATTCACAAAGAAACAACAGAGCACAGATAACAGGACGCGTTTGCATGGGATTGTCCCAGCTATGCGGACTGCAGCCAAAACAAACAAACAAAAATAATCACCAAAACTTCTGTTACTTCCTTCCTGCGCTGGGGACACCAGGCAGCGGGACGGTGCCGGGACAGTCTTGCTTTGAAAGAGAAGACTCCCGAGGGGATCCCGGGAGAAGCCGGTGGTGCCGCTGGGGAAGCGGGGCCCGGGCCAGGATAAGGGCTACCGGCCCGGCGAGACGGCGAGGCCCGGGCAAGGGGCAAGAAGTGAGAGGCTGGAGACCCCGACCGGAGCCAGCAGCGCTGCGCACGTAGGGAGGGACCCGTGACACCGGCACAGACGGGGCGAGCCACGGCCCCAGCGCCTACCCGGGAACACTTCGCTCCCCTGGGGACACCGTGCCCCGAGGCACGGGGAGAGGCTGCGGGCGAGCACTTCCTGGCCTCCGCACCGCGACCCCCGCTCTCACTGGGACACCCCACCCGCCCCAGGGGAGGCCGAGGGCGCCCGGCACGACCCTCGTCACGGCACCCGAAACGTATGGGGCGCATTGTCCGCCCCATCCCGCCCTCCCCGCGGTCCCTGGGGGCGCTGCCCGTCCGGAGCCGCCTCCCGCCCGCCGCTCCTCACCGTGTGGCACAGCAGGGTGTCGGGGTCGGCGGGCTCACACAGCTCGCTCAGCTTGCGGTCCCAGTGCAGCAGTTGCGGCTGCTCCCCGCCGCTCTCGCACACCTCCATGGCGGCCGTCAGCAACGGGACACCCCCGCCTGCCGATCCACCACCACCTCCTCACACTCACTCACACACACACACACTCACACACACCGCCTGACCCCTGCACGCCCACCCGCGGCGGTCCGGCTCACACCGAGCCACCCGCTCCCATGGGCCGCGGAGCCGCGATGAGGCCGCGGAGCCGCGATGAGGCCGCGTCGCGTCCCCGCCGGGAATGTGCGGACACGGGGCGGGCGGGTCACCCCGCCAGCTGCGCACTGCACCCCCACCGCCCCGCGCCAACGCCCCGCCCACGCCCCCGCCTGGCCACGCCCCGGCCGCCGAGGCCGCCAATCGGGGGCAAGGAGCGCGGCTGACCGGCGGGCCGCGCCCCAATCGGCGCTCGGCCCCCGCGCTGCTCCAGCTGTGGAATGTGGGCGGGAGCTCCCCTGGAGCGTCACGGCGGCGGGAGGGAGACCCCCGCGCCCCGCTCCGCCAATGGGGCGCCAGGGGCACCGGGAGCGGCGGGCACGCCAGCCAATGAGGCAGCGACAAGACTGCTGCCGCCGCGCGCCGCACCGCCCATCCGCCTCTGGTGTTGTGAGGGCCGGCGGGGCTGGCCGGGGCTCTGCTCCGCCCGGGAGCCTGTGATCTCTGCTGCAGCCTTCCCTCAGCTCCCCCTTGCCGGTCGGAGGCAGAGGAAGGGGTTTCCTGCCCACGGGAACGAGCGGAGGCTCCAGTGAGCGAAGCCAGCAGCCGGGGCCTCGTCCACGGCCTCAGGCAGCAGGAGAGCGTTCAGGGGAAGCGGTCGGGGCAACCACAGGCAGCCCACAGCCCCTTCCGCACCAGTAGTGCTGCTGCCGGGCTCCAGCGGCCTTCAGCAGGGTTATTTGGTCTTCTGGCTTGGTTAAAAAGGAGGCAGGAAAAGCAGGTAATGCTCGGGATTTGTTATGGCTGAACGTCGTTTGCCTGTTTATTTGAGAGAGGTCAGAACATACCTCGTAAAAACCAGGAGTTTTACAATGAATTATAGAATGAACCAGGTTGGAAAATACCTTCAAGATCAAGTCTAACCATTATCCCAGGCCTGCCAAGGCCACCATGAACCATGTCACTGAGGGCCTCACCTACATGGTTTGTGAACACTTCCATGGGCAGTGACACCACCACTGCCCTGGGCAGCCTGTGCCAATGCCTGAGCACCCTCCTGGTGAAGAAATTAATCCAATCTAAACCTTTCCTGGCACAGCTTAAGACCTCCTCTCTCCACCCTCCTTTCAGGCAATGGTAGAGAGGAACGAGCCTTCTCTTCTCCAGGCTAAACAATCTCAGTTTCCTCAGCTACTTCTCATAAGATCTGTGCTCTAGGCCCTCCACCTTCAAAGTCTCAGCTTTGAACTGCACTTCAGTGTTATGTGCAGCCTTGGTGTTCACAGCAATGAGTATTCCATCACTGTCAGATAGCATTCCCAGCCTGCAGATGAACCAGCAGTGAAAACAACCCCAGCCAATCGGAAAATCTGATATTTTAGGACTTGCTTTCATGCCAAGCAGGGACAATACTGCCATTTCATTGCTCTTTAAAAATGAAAGATGTCAAATCTTTACAGTTCAAGAAACTGGGCATTCTTCAGTGCTTCCTTTCAGCTCCTGGAGCTCTGTTGAGGCATTTCAGTGTGGGTCAGTTCAACGCTAACTTGCATTTCCATGCTGCAGTGTGCATGAACCATAAGTGGATTTCTTGGTACATCCTCTCTCTTCTAGACCTCCCATTTAGCCTTCATCTCTTGCAGCACATCACTTTCATTCACTCACAGAGCAAACATTTGTGCAGCCTGAGTGATACAGCCCTTGCTAAGAAGAGCCTAGACTAGCTCTCTGAGGAAAACCAAGTCATAAGGACTTCCTGGCACCCAGCAGCCACAACAGCAACCGAAAAACAATGGCGATTTTGTCAGGGTTGTCCCTTTAAGATTTTCTAAACTTTTTTTGATTAAAAGAAAATTAAAGAGTTACAAAAGCTATATTATTTGGTGAAGGATATGAAGGGAAAATCCCTAATTGCCCCAACCAAAGATCTCCTGCAAAGGTAAGTTGTTTTAAGTCATTGCAAAACAGGTCAGCCCAGTATATATGCCCCCCACAAGATAGAAAACATCTAAAGCCAAATTACTAGTGCCTGAATTGCTTCCTACCACTGTGGCAAGTCCAACCGGGGGTACAAAATCCTTGTGTCCTGGCACTGCCAGGCACTGTTTTCAAAGCAATTACATTGTGCCAGTCCCAAGGTGCAGACTGTGAAAATTGGAAAGGTCAGTTCCTTACCCAGAAACCATTGTGTTTTCACTATATGTGTTCTTACTTTCAAAGCTTTCATGGCCTGGCGATAATCTGCTTAACAAAAGGCTCTCCATCAGATAGTTGGCTGATATTAGATCCTTCTAAAATTACTGTTTTGACTAGGGGATTTTTTGTGCTGGGGCACTAAGCTAATGTTTTGCCTGTATGAGAAGCATAAAGGGAGAGCCATGTTTGCCTTGTAAGCCAACAAATGAAAAGCAACCTTAAAAGAAGGTGCTGACTGGGTGACGGCAGCTTCATATGCCAAACATTTCATTTGCTGAGGATGAGGGTCTCCTAAGGACTGGTATTTGACCAAGAATACTGGGCTGCACTTTCTCATCCTAACACATTTCTCAGGAAGCAATCCTTATTTAGAAAACAAGTTGCACAGCGCATACTTCTGTTGTTCTCCCTTGGATAAAACACTCATGGGAAATTAGGCACCCTGGGTGCAGCTTTTCCCAGTGGTCTCCATTCTTCGCTTCCCCAGGGGCTGTCCTGTGACAGTGGTACTGAGGCAGAGCTGCTGCTGTGGTACACAGTGCTGCTGAGGATTTGTAAGTATCTTGGAAGATTTCACTGGCACTGAAAGATTTTGATACACAGACTATCCGTTTTCTGGACCTTATCACAGATAAAAAACATAATATTGGTAACCAGACATTGGTAACTGGGCATCCTGCCCGGTTCCTGCCATACTATTAAAATCAGTGTTCCAGGCTACATCTCATTTTTGAGCTACATCTCAGTTTTGAGCTTCAATGCTCCTAAAACCTGAAACTTCGTGAGGAAAGATGACCAATTCGCCCTGTCTGGTGGCAACTAACAGCATATGGACCACACTTGCAGTTTTTGTGCTGCAGCACTGGTTCTTCCAGGGAAAAGAAATCTGTATTAGCAAATTTCTGCTAAAAATTGGCAGCAAGTACAGAGCAGCAAGAAGTACAAAAGTAGAGGAAATTAATCCTTTCCAAAGAATATTATTTATTCAGTGTCCTGATACAACACATGGGATTGCAGTCTAATGTGTCATGCGTTGCTACTCAAACAGATGCTACACCAGAAACCAGGCATCACGAAACCAGCAAGGACATTACACAAACCCAGCTATCCTCCTAGCTTTTCCTCATATTGCTTGGAGGATTTTAAATTGTAGATTTCAATAGTTAGTAGCATGCTGCAAATGAAGGCTGTTTTTCTGTTTCATAACTTTCCTCTCAGAGCTGCTTTAGTAGTATTTTTAAGTTCCAACTCATCTAATTCTAAGCATTTTGACTGCTCCTTTTGGTAAGACCATTTCCTCACCACAAATTTATGAACTGGTTTGAATTCACTCTCCAGCACAGGGGAGCAGTGCAAAAATTGACCAACAATCTACACAAAGATAAAAAGGTTTGGGGTTATTGTTTGCAGAGATAGGGCTGAGAGAAGAGGAGATTGGATATTAGGAAAAAATTCTTCACTGTGAGGGTGTTGAGACACTGGCACAGGTTGCCCAGAGAAGCTGTGGCTGCTCTATGCCTGGCAGTGTTCAAGGCCAGGTTGGATGGGGCTTGGAGCAACCTGGTATAGTGGAAGGTGTCCCTGCCCATGGCAGGGAGGTTGGAACTGGATGATCTTTAAGGTGCTTTCCAATCCAAAACATTCTACGATTCTATGACTCAAGGAAAGCAGAGCTGAGCTCAACCTTATTTTCCTGAGTATTGTCGCCTTTCTGCAAGGCACAGTAAGCCCACACAGAAAAAACATACAGAAAACCCACACAGAAAACCAAACTAGCTAAGAAAGATGAGGCTTTTAAGGCAGAGGTTCAAACAAACACCACTTACTTGAAATATCAAATTAAAAAAGCTAGCAATGATACAAGCCTGTAAGTCACAGAAAGCCTGGCAAATGAAAGGTGCTCTTTTTTCCTTGCAGATCCAGGTTACAGAAGCCACTCCTGTGACCGCATCATTACTCAGTTCTAGATCAGGTCAGTTGCATAAAGGCTCATTAAATATTTACAAGTGACATTTTTCTGACTTGTGATAACCAGGATCAAGATAACCATCCATCTTCTACAGCCATTCTGTTCAAATAAGTTTGAGGAGTCAACCAGTGAGAAAAGAACAAACAGCAACAGAGCCAAGAGGATAACAATTGCTAGGTTTTTGACTAGCTAAAATGAAAAATCTTCACCTTGAAAATCACAGAAAAAAAGCCATTGTTAGAGGTTTCTTCAACAAACTTAGCACCTCTTAAAGGTACAGGGCACAAATTTAGGACTAAGAACACAAGGAATGACCAAGCGACCGACTTCTAATCACAGTAGTTGTGGAGATTGTTCCAAAACAGCAATGTGCTGATTTTTTTGTCTTGGACATAAATCAACAAGCAGCAGAAAGAAATGTCACATACACCGGCATGCATTTCCCATAAGAGGACATCTCTCTAAAAAACCCTGGGAAAGTTATTTCCTTGTGTCATGTGTAAACACATTACTTGCACTACCCAGTACCTGATAATGCATTAACAAAGACAGTTTCTTGAGTAAATGAGATTTAAATCATGCTCACTATTGCCAAGATAAAACAGCCACCAAATCTCAGTGCATGCACAGACACACTCAACTATTTGGCAAAAAGACTTCCAAAACAGAAATTCCAGAGTTAGAAATAGAAAGTGTATATAATATAATACAAAGGAATATGCCAGAATCCTGGCATTATATTCCTTTTCTGACATGAATACTTGTGAAAGAAGTAGGATCACCAGTTCTAGAGACAGCCTACTGCTAAAAAACACATAATTGGTACACTGACAGGAACACAGGTTCTGTTTACCAGAATATTCCTAGTTCTTGTACCCAGGGACTTCTCAAAGCACTAAATCAGCTTCCTTGCCTTTGCAATTCGCAGCCTCTCTGCAGGGGCTCTTACCATGCTCCCACAGCCACTGCTGGTCTTCACAGGCTGAAGACCATCACCAGGATGCAAGTCTCCTGGCCTGGTTAGAACCCAAGCCAGGTCCCTGCTGGTAAAAACCTCTAAAAATTCTTTATCAGTCTAAGCCTTCAGTCATTCTTAATTCATCCTGTTACTATGTCCAAAGAAATGATGAGCCATTAAACAGAAGCAAGAGAAGATGCTTCAGCCTCACTTCCCGTTTATTATCCCTGTGTTATGTGGGGTTGGGGAAAATGCGTTCCCAATATGTCACACATCAAATAAAGTTGAAAATGTTCGCTCTGTAACACAGGCATGATGCCCATGTTTTCCTCCAACCAACACACTGGAGAAGAGGATTTCCCATGCCTTACACTAGACTGATGGGAATAACTGAGTGGCACTGAGCTGCATTGCAGACTAGAATAGCTCTGTCTCAGGACTGTTAAGAAATGCTGTCATTTTGAAAAGAAATCATCTCTATTTTTTATTTCTTCTAATTTATCCCCATAAATACATGAAGTAGATTCCTTAAGATCACTTTCTAAATGTCCTGGCTGATGCAAGCAATCAGGGTTTGCTGAATCTAGTTTACACAAGAGGTTAACAGGGACAAGCAAAAGCTGAGTGCCATTTACCAAAGGACTCCATGGAAGAATACTCATTGCCTAGTTATAAACAAGGTATCACTGTATTTAACTCAGCAGATCTCACTTCCATTTTTTAGTATTTCCTCACAGAACAAGTACTTGGTCACAACGAAACTCCCAATACAAATGCTACACTGATTTTCTCATAACCAACAGCACTGAGTTATAGGTTAACTTTGTCCCACAGCATCAAAGCCGACGTAAGAGATGTACGCACAATGTACCTTTGCCACTGGTTATTTTTGCTGTAACTGTGCCTACTGCTAATGCAAAATCATTTGTGAAAATCTACCCTACTGCAAATTGTGATGAACACTTGAGATACTGCACAGTTTATCAAACACTGTGTTCTCAAAGTAGGGTATGTGTGAAAGAAAAGCAAGAAAAGTTTAAGTTCTTGAGCGAATGTTTTTCTTTGTTGGCACCTAATCCTATACCTTGTGCTAGCCCAGCTCTGTCTCCATCCCAAGCCAGGGGTAGAGATAAGAACCAGACGCTCAGTCCTGAGAGGAGTTCTGGCAGTTGTAGCCCTACCACTTGCAGCAGTGAGGAGAATCATCAGCCATTTCCTGAGCTCCACAGCAGACACAGTTACAAGCTGTATCCAGCTCCACCACCACAGCAGAGTACAAAAAAGGAAGTAACCACTGAACAAAGGCTTTGCAGGTTCACTTGAGGCCTCTTACATATGAGGAAAGATGAAGACAAGCCTCATCATTCCGCAAACAGGAAAAAATTGTGAGGATCAAACACAAATGGTGTTGAATCGGTGCTGATTTTAGCTGGGAGAATTAGTCTACATAGTAACTCCTATGGGGCAGTGTTTCAGATTTGTGCTGGAAGCAGCATTGATAACGCAGGGATGCTTTAGTCATTGCTGAGCAGTGCTTACACAGAGCCGAGGCTTTTTCTGCCTCTCAACGCACCGCACTAGCCAGCAGGCTGGGGGTGCACAAGTTGGGGGTGGTGGCCACTGCTGGGACATATGACCACAGGGACATCCCAGATATGGCATCATGCTCAGCATGTAAATCTGGGGGTAGAAGGAAGCGAGGGGAATGTCTGGTGTTATGGCACTTGTCACCCAAGAAACCATTACACAATGTAGCCCTGCTTTTCTGGGATGGCTGAACACCTGCCTACTGATGGGAAGTGGTGAATTAATTTGTTGTTTTGCTTTGCTGTGTGCATGGCTTTTGCTTTACCTGTTAAACTACCTTTATCTAGACCCATAAGTCTTCTCACTCTTACCTTTCCAATTTTCTCCCTCATCCTGTTGAGGGGGGAGCAAGCGAGCCGCCCTGGGGGGTTTGGTTGCCAACTGGAGTTAAACCACAAGAGGATCACTACTACAGAAGTGCACCATCACAACTTCTCCCAGCAGTACAATAGGCTCAGACTGAACAAGAAGTAGTTAAGGGAATTAAAGTCAGGACTTCCTATTCAAAAAGATACCAGTTTCCTGTGGATAACAACGCATTTAAGTAGCTAAGCTTTTTCCTTACATCTAACACCTCAGTGTGCCAGTGACATGGGCTACGATAACAGTGAAAGCATTAACTTCAACCAAAAATAAATGCTGAACTGAAAGAAGTGAAGTTTTTGATTGTACTGAAAATGATCAGAGAGAAGCAGAAACAAGATCATTATTCTGTATGGGAAAAAGCTGCAAAAACTAGGAAGAAGCATGCCCTGTACTGAGCTCAGAGAGAGATGAGATACAAAATACCACCAGCTTTGAAGGCAGGAAACTGTCACCTCTAATGTTTTTCTTTCCTTGTTCACATTCTGCTGTATTACAGCAAGAATTTCACTGCTTCTCCATGTAATAGAATGCAACGCCTTTTAGTTCTGCGATTTTTTACTAACAATACTAATTCTCAGTCTTTCTGACAATGAAATTAAGTTACAGCAAAATAAATGCCGCCCCTACATTAACCGAGAATGCTGGACCAGGAATGTTGTTCACACAGAGTTTCAGGCATTTCAAAAGAACAGCCACAGCAGTCATTCCTCCAGCTCCTCCTGATGGCAAACGATGGGCATAGCACTCTTAACAAGACCTGAGCACATGCCCAAAACGGGGTTTGGTGGATGACAGCACCTGATTTGGTCAAACGCTGTGATCAGTGGAGGCACAGACACAAATGCACAGAGGTCCTTCTCTGAGTCTACAACAGAGAAACTTCCAAACTCAGCACCAGTTGAAGCCAACAGCTCTGCTTTAAACTTAAGTCTAATTGATTCCATTAAGCAAAAATGGCAAATGACACCTATAGAACAGATGATGTTAAAAAAGCAAGAGGTGGCCAGGCTGTCAGGCTCCACAAGACCCAACAGAGATTGTTAAGGCAGCCAAGAATATATAAAGTTTGAAAATGGCTGAAGATGCAAAGAGTGGCTTCTATTTACATATTCACCAGCTCAGGAATTAAAACAGCTGCCCAGGTTACCTTTTCTCTTCAGAACACAGAAAAGAAATCCAGATGATGAACAGAAAAAGCAGAGAGGAAAACAAAAACAAAATACACACAGATACACCACAGGTATCAAAGATTTTATTTACCTTTTAAAGAAACTACAGTAACATACATGACTACAGAATTATGAAGCACTGTAAAACAGACGGAATGAAATGGCCTGGGTCCAAGCACTAATGACCTCACACCTTTTCTTTCATACCACTGTCACTCAGGAAAATCACATTATCTGAAAAGAAACAAAATTTCATCTTCAGGACTGTTTTGCTCTGTTGCAAACCTGCACACCCACAAAGGCAACATACTGGTGTTAAAATAAGCTGCAAAGACATGTAGTTTGGAAAACAGCAGATCATAAAAGCGTTACATCTTGCTCTGATCCCCTAAAAAGCTGACAATTCAAAGCAACTGCATATATTATGAAACAAATGTCCTAAACATGATGAAAAGCTGCTGAAGTCAAAGATACCATAAACATTAAAAATAATGGTTTAATTCTTTGACTATGATCTCTATCAGTTACAGCTTATCCCCTTTTTTTTTGTTGTTGTTTTCAGTATGTGCTACCATGTCATCAGCCTGCAGGACTATAAGCTTGTATTTCATCAAACCTCAGTAATTTCTAAAGCATCTTGAGTCTGGGGATATTGAACACGAAGAATAAGCCGTTAGGATAAATACTAAGACTTGCTTCTGCCCTCCAGCTGTTTATCAACATCAACCTACAGCCCTGCTAGGTGAACTGTTCATGTGAAAGTCTGATTACTGTCATTTTATAGGGGCTGCACAGCCGAATATCCAGAACTGTGGTTGGGCTTATTTTTAACTTCTTTCGTTCTCCCATTTATCCTTCAGAAATGTTTGTTACACTACCAGTTATTTTAGCCCTCCATAAAAGGAAAAAGTTGAGTTTCCCAGTTCTCTTCATCATGTCTACCCAAGGGACAAGTCTACTCCCTATCCATTCTGTGCTCTTCTTCTACTACTGTCTACCCGACTGAGGTCTTTCTAAACTCTCCACCAAGTCACCCCCACATAGAATATCTTTCACAAACAGAAGTCCTTAAAATTGGTCCTTCCACACAGTGTATACCTCCTGCACCAAGTGGTTTGGATAAGCAAAGGATGCAACAGTTTACAACTATATGCTCTCATTTTCTGTGTCTTCACAACTGGTGCCAGAGGACACCTAGTGGTACAGCCTATTCGTTCTCTCAAAATCCTCAGGTGATGATACTGAAGACAGGACAAGCCATGCTCTACTTCAAAGGTACTCCACCCCCTCTCCATTTTAAAAGGGCAAGGAAGGCCTTGGTGTGTTGTTCCTTACCTGCTATAATTGTTGTGGCCTGACGTCTCACGTTGTTTTTATCGGTATATTCACCATAGTCTATCTTCCCTTCAACAAAGATTCGAGCACTGAAAAAAAAAATCAATATGGCTCTGGTCAGAGAACTGTACTGCTGTTTTTTCCTCTGTCTGTTTCTGGATACATAGGCTTCTGCATCAGTTGTTCGAAGCAGGTCTCCTAACTTACTTTAGAACACTTCTATCTTAGCATAGCTTCTGGTCACCATAGTTATTGCATTAAATCCTCAACCACAGTTAAGGCATTAAATCCTCAGCCACATTTGTTATTCACTTACCCCTTCTTCACATACTGATAGGTAACATCCCTGAGGCCTGGTCTGAAGACAGAGATCCTGTGCCATGTCGTCTTCTGACTGATATCACCTGTTACATAAAAATATCAAACTTGGATGCTAAATCCTCTTTTTGATGTAAATCTCAGAAGTTAGTTTCAATGTATTGGTGTTCTCAAATTATGAAAAGTGATTTGAACATTCAGTCTCCCTCTTCATACTAGAACTCAGTGTTCCACTCATCTGCATCCAAACAGAAGCATAGTGCAGAAGCACAGTTCAAACCAAGAGATCAGTTTTCCTGGAAGCCACTGCTCATACTAGAATTTTTTTCCTCCCTCACACACACCACATTGAACAAAAGTTAAAGAAAGAAAGTGACATCCGTAGCCTTAGACTGATGGAAAAATCAAAGAAAAAATACATCATTTTTCTTTTCTCCCCCTTCCTCTTGGAATATAAATAATAGCATGGAAACCGCTACACCTCTGGCAACCCCAGCAGTGAAAAACTACAACTCAAAAGCTATTCCCCTCCTCTGGAGGAAGGCCGATATGCAGACCTCTCTTCAGTACGTGCTACTGGGGATCAGTAAGACACATAAATGCAACAGCTTCTATACTGACCTCAAAGGAATTTCCCTGCACCTGAGAAATTTACATGGCAGCCTGAAACAAAGCACGGTGCTACCAAATATGCAGACGACCTTGAAACACAGCAGAAGAACATTGCTCATTGCAGACTCACCTCCCTGGTTTACCTCATTTTCCCCCGTTCGCCACATCTCATTGGTTGCAAGAGAAAATATGGTAACAGGATTTTTTCCTTCCACTTGCCTCATGATAGGGTCCTGTCCAACCCGACCAAGTAACTGAACACGATTCATGGCTGAAACGCGAGACAATAAATACATATACAGGTGAATTACGATGTTTCTAATCTTGGCAAGTCATAAGTCTGGCAGGTTTTGTCAAGGGCCAGAAAACTTCCTTTCTGCACCTCCTAGCCATTTTTCAAGTTCTTGTGACTTTTGGCGTAGTCAGGCCCTGCAGATGGTTGACTGTGCCTCTACTATCATTATCACTGCTGAATAAGCTCAGTTAGAAAGTTAAAGGTTCTTCATTCTTTCTGTTTCTTTGTTATCTTTTTGACAGACACAACCATATGTCACTTGAGACTATTCTGCATTTACTTGACATAATGAGACCATAGCATTGCATTGTTTTGCCCTTAAAACAGCACCTTAAAAACACGAAGATAGCATTATTACACCTTATTCTTTAAATTAGGTGGTCACTAGTTTTTACACAGGTACCAGGACTAGGTGGACACAATTCATTCCTTGTCCTTGTTATAGAATAATTGGAGGTGGTCAGGGAAGCATCACTCTTGCACAACAAGCATGTGAATTGAATGGCAAAGTCTAAAGCATACACCTGGAGCAAATTATGCTGGGGCAGAAGCACTCACGTAAGTCCCCCATGTACATGGGATTCTGAGAAACAAGCACAAGACACCTAAAGGCAGGTATGAGAACACATAACAGCAGCACACCCGATTCACTACCACTAGTAAAGCACAGCTACATGCCTTTTACAGGTTGTACTCCATGTCAGGGCTTTTTTCTGTTCCCCCTTAAGGACTGCTTGACTTACCAAAGACCAGATAGAAAGCTTCTTAAGAGGGTTTATTTGAAACAACGCATTCTTCATTACTGCATTCAGAAGCTATCATTCCTATCTGATTTTCTCCTGGCCTTTCTAAAACCGAGAGAAAAACCACACAGAGTAACATCTAAGGTTCATCTCAGGAGCTACTTACATCTTTCGAGTACCAATGTACCAGCTGTATCAGAGTCATGTCTTACAAACTGTCGAAGCACCTGAAGGAACAGACAGATGTTAGTTTTCAAGATACAATGTATGAACAGTATCCATGTGCTTTCGCACCTCATTTTCTAAACACAGAGGTTCTGCAAGTACATTCTTTTAGGGCAACTTATGGCAGGGACTGAGAGAAGAAAACCATTCAGCTAAATGAAACCAATAGGATTATTTAAAAAAATACCTGGTTAAACTGGGGTTAAAAAGCTACCTAGGAAAAAGACTGGCCTAAACGTACATCTCCAGCAATTATTTCTGAGACATGTGGTAACTACTGCTCTTCTGTAATACATAACAGGACAGGGTTGAAGCATGGGGGTTGTTTAGCTCATTGAGCTTTGTTTTTTGGAAACAAACACAGTTTTGACAGTTTCACCAACTTTCTGCTTCACTTCAGAGATTAATGCGATGTGTCCCAAATGCACTTCTGTCTACCGCTGTAAGGAGTACGATGAGGCACTGATAACCCCTGGTTCCCAAGTGACCAGCAAATCAAGGCTACAAAAACCTGAGTGCTGCAGCTAAACACAAGCGAGAAAAAGAAAAGGAACTGACTTGATTCTGGCAAATACAATGTTCTAGTAGAAAGAGGACAATAAGAGCCCAGGAACACCTCTGCAAGAGACCCACATACAGGAACTGGAAGAAAAGCCTATCTTCTGTTACAAGTGGTTGCAAAACTGAAAAGAAGGTGAGACTGGCAGTCCTGTGCTAAACAAAGGAGCTAAACCAGCGCTAAACACAACTACTCGCAAAACTAGAGTTCTTTGATATATCTGCATGGTTCATTGATGCGGATGCGAATTATCCAAGACTCATTCCATGTGCAAGCCACATCTTTTAGTGCACTGTTTTTTCAGTAGCTGAGTAATTAACGTCCAGCATTCGCACTGTTTACAGAGCACGAGTGCAAACAGAACACCCCTCTGTTCTTCATGGGTAGAGCAACATACTTTTCGAGAAATAACATAAACACCACGTGCAGTCCCACGGGAAAATCCACGCTTTCTTCCTAAAGGCACAACCGCGGCCGGTTCGCGCAGAAAAGCCGAGACCCAGCCCCAGAGCAGGGCGCTCCTCCGGGCCCGGCGGCCCAGGCTGCTGAGGCCAGCGGCTTCCCTGCCGCGGGGCGCGGGTTCGGGGTCCCGGGTTTCCCGTACCCGGAGAAAGAGTTATTACAAGCCCAGCGGTAGCAGAAAGAGCTGGAGCTGCTTCCCGCCGCCGCCGCCACCACCCTGCCCCAAGGAGGGAGAGATTGACTGGCCCGCCGTTCCCCCACCCCGAGCGACCCGGCCGCGCTGCGGGCATCCCGGGGACGTAAATAAAGGGCCAAGCTCCCACCGGGGCCGCAGCCCGGCCCTCACGGACCCGTTAAGCCGCCCCGCACGGCCCTACCTGCCACGCTGGTCGCCGCAACATGCCGCCGCCGTGCCTGAGGAGGGAAAAGCAGGGCTAAAGCAGCAGCGGAGCGAGAACGGCCCTGTCCGGCCGCCCGACCCCCCCGCCCTCTACACCTCTCCCGCCGCAGCCTCGCCGAGGAACGGAACCGGAATGGGAAACTACGGGTTCTCTCCAAAGAGGGCCCGGGAGGAAACGCGGCCTCAGATGCCGCCGGCGGGTCTGAAGAGGGGCGCGGGAGAGAGCTGAGCACCGCGTGTGCGGAAGGGGCGGCCCGCGTGTGACCGAGAGAGCCTGGGGCGTGGGGGGAGGCGCAAAGAGGGAAAGAGCAAAAGAGGCATGGTGTCGTAGGTAAAAAAAGATTAAAATCTTTATTTGCACGTTTTCCTTCTTAAAGGCTAGGGTCTAACACATTCTAAAACAGATTTAAGTAAAACCCGAAAATAACCGAGTTACCAACTTTAGCTTCTCCCTGGTACCAGCACAGCATTCGTGTCCGACTGCGACAGGTAGATGTGCGGCCAGCAAGCATTGAGGAAGTTACATTTAGCAGTGGGGTGAGATTTAACACATGCACATACATTTTACATGGGCAATTAACAAACAAACAAAAAACCCAAACCCATACATTTTCTTATTCCCTATAAGTCCACAGGCAGGTAGTTTCACCATATGTAAGATACGGAAGGGAAATAGGTAGAGACCCATCTACCAGCACACCACAGTAATTTACCCCACTTCAAGGCAAGAAATCCTTGCTGACAGGCATAAAACAAGTCAGGCATCAAGGGCTAGTCTGCAAGAGCTTAACCAGTTAGAGCATTTTGTGCTTATTGCTGGAAGCTGAGGGAGGAAAAGTTTTCCATCAACTTACACAAGTAAAGCTCTTTAACTCAAAGTGTTTCCTTTTTGCCCTCCCTCAGTGAAATGCCTCTCCAGCCACATCCCAAGTCTGTCTCCTGATGTGTAGTTAGAATTGTCTATCATAGTCTCTAGCTCCTCACTCCTAGGAGGACCCAGTTGTGGATACTGTCCTTGTGTACAGCCACTATCTCCACTCTAAAGACACACAGGTGGCCAGAGCATTAAGACTACAAAAACATAAGTAACAGGCCCCAACTAAACAAAGAGGGAATTGAGTAGAGGAAATGTCATTCTTTTCCTTCTACAGCAAAGGTATTCCTAGTCTAGAAGAAGACCAAATTACACCAGAAATTAGGTAAAATAGAGAGGACAATACTCTTATCTCATGATCTGACACTTGCAAACTAGTCATTCTTCCCTCAGCCAACTATTTCATGATAACTAATGAGGGAACCAAAAACCACAACAGGGAGAGCTAATATGGGGCATTGGTCTGTGCATACCCTCTGCTTTCACAGGGCCATTCAGAGCTTTTTGTACAACACAAGTTCAGTAACCCAAAGTAAAGCTAAATGAGCGACAGCTCTTCCCTCCCACCAGGCGCTTGCTGTTGTGCTTAGGAGAGGTTTCAGACTGCTGCAACTTGACACTTCCTAAGGGCTGGTCCTTCATGAGGGTCTGGGCAAGGCGGGCTGTTTTAAGTTCCCTGCAGGAGGGGAGACGGGAGAGGAGAGGAAGAAAATCCCCATCAGCTGCAGAAGAAAGCTATAAACAGTCTTGGTCAAGGGGGTTACTGCAGTACTCCAGCATTGCTGGATGATGATGACTTTCCACCCCAGAGGGCGAGATGAAGATTACTCTAGGTATCTCCAGTTTCTACTTCAGAAAGATCAACTTTGAAGGTTTAACAAAAGAAAGCTATGCATTAGGCCAGCAACACACCAGCATCACTGTGAAGGGTCCCTCACTCAGGTTTTTTTCAGATTTGTGAATGGTGGAACTTTGAGCAGAATCATCTCATGCAGCACAAATACCTAAAAGCACATGCTTCTTTTCCATTGCCTTTTCTCCCTAATGCCTGGCTACTCTTCCAGAGCATATTCTGTCCTGTCTACATGGAAAACCTGTTCCCCAGGTGACTTATGCTAAGAGGAGTAATGGGGCAGATCCCACCAGTGGTTGCCATAAGCATCCAAGTTCACTGCTCTAATTTAGCCAACTCCTCCAAGTGAGAAGTGAACCACAGCTGCTTGGGCACTTCAAGGCCTCACTACAGCCCCATCACCCTCCCAGCTCCAGGCAAAGGAGCTGACTGGGTCTTTCTGCACTTTTGGGCTCCCAACACTACTGGTGACCAGCACTTGTCATGCCTGTGTCTTCTTGCCTTCATGCTTAAGCCAGCCCTACCTTTCCAGCATGGCAGTCTTGCACTTCTCCACATTTAGCTGCTTCTGGAGCTGCATTGCTTTTCCACGTGAAGGACGGAGAACTGGATGTTTAGTAAGAGCCATGGCAGAAGGTCTTTCTGCTGGGTCAGGATGGATCATGAGCTGGAAAGCAGAGAAATTCAGGCTTTAACACTCCCTCTTGTCATATGGCAACTGGAAAAGCCTCCACCCTCTCAAGACTACATACTCACCTTGAGGAGTTCCAGAAAGTGTTGAGGAAGCTTCTGGGGGATCGGTGGGATATTGCCTTTGCGGATATGGTGCCACATGGCCCCGTTGTGAGGCAGTGGTGCTGTGCCAGCTGCTAGTGCTACTGTGAGTGCCAGGGCAAAGATATCTGCCTTCGGCAAATAGCAGTATTGCTGCAGAGAGAAGAAACATATGGAAAGGGAACATCTTGATGCACTGAACAGAGGTGGGTTGGGGTACAAGTTCAAATAGAAACAGCCAAATAAACATACATACAACGCCTTCGCCATCCCAGTTAGCCGTTTTCTTCTCTTTAGGATAAAAAACATTGATAGCAGATAGCATTGGTAACTAACAGCACATTGACTTTCACCCAGTCATGAGGAGCTTGCAGCCCACATTAGGATCATCCCAACAAATCCAGAGGATGGCCTAACAAGTGCGTCCAGCCTACACCACAAGGGAATAAGGTAGCCATGCCCAACTCGAACTAAAGAATGTATGTGATGTATGGGCCTAATGATTCCTCATCTGTTTGCAGCATGAAAAGATCCTGTCACTTAAACACCTGAGCTGATGAACACACCAAGCTGGTTGTTACCTTTTGATTCCCTTCTTGTTCATTGACCAGAGCGGCAAAACCACAGCCAATGTAAGAGGTGTGTTGTGCCTTCCACCTCTCCACACTACCCGATCAGTGCTTGTTGTATAGGGCATCTATCTGGGATCATATATTATAGAATAGTTAGGGTTGGAAAGGACCATAAGATCATCAAGTTCCAACCCCCCTGCCATGGGCAGGGACATAGCACACTAGACTACGTCACCCAAGGCTCTGTCCAACTTGGCCTTGAACACCTCCAGGGATGGTACATTCACAGCTTCCTTGGGCAACCCATTCCAGTGCCTCACCACCCTCACGGTAAAGAGCCTCTGCCGTATATCCTGTGAGAGGCCGGAC